>DWHP01000568.1:0-19201 GCA_018247895.1 Parnassius honrathi
TATATTATTCCAGTACGTTATTGTGTTATCGCGTGTTATATCTTCCAGTGCGTTATTTACACTTTTTTACGACCTTACCCGATAGATATGCAGCAGCGTCTTAATAACGACCAGAAATAAAAAAAATCTGCGTTTGTCAACCTGCTTCCAAGCGTGGCAACTGTGGCAAATATCTACCTGTGAGCCAATCTATGGGGGGGAGGGGATCTATGTTCAGCACTGGACATCAGTAGGCTGTAACGGTATATTTATTAAATCCAAGAAAATGTTCTTCTCCCAATAAATATGTCAATATTTATTTCTTCTTAGTAGAAACTGTTTTAAGTTATTTATTAGTAACGAGAGTAAACTGAGCTTAATTCTAAGAAAATTTTGTTATGAAGCACCCTAGGATTACAAAATTTTTTTTTCTTCGAATGGAAAATTAATAATTTAAGCAGTAAGTAGTGGGAGACAATAAAAACGAGGAGGTCACAAAATTCTTTATATCTACGAAAATATCAATGCTAGCTTATTGAAATAAATAAACTATTAACTTCATTAAAATTGTTTAAGTTTATTAATTCTTATATCATCCATATATTTATATAATTCTTAAGAACGCATGTATAATTAAAGGGGTAACTTCATTGCGAAACCCTAAATGACTAACACATTACTTCAATGATGACTAACATGTACATTTGTAACAGAATTTTCATTTTGTACTATTTTAAAGCCCTACTATTTTAAGGCCCGCCACATACTACATACGGAATCTCGAAACGGAATTCGGTATGCGTGCGCCTAACAGTTCGAGGCAATGCAAGTGATGCATAAGTATTTGAGAAAGCGCACAAAGAGTTGAACTCGACCCGAAACGTCGAGTGTCAGTTGACAGCCCTCACGTGACCGTTCCAAACCCGCGCGCAACACTTGTGCTCGACACACACGGTCATCCAAAAACTGTCTGTGAATGTGAAATCTTAAGTTGAAATTTTTAACCGACGGCAACACGCGGATTTTACCTGGTGCACGTGTAGTTAAACTATTCACTTGAACTGAATATTTTAACTGACGTACATCCAAACACTAACTGTGAGTGTGAAATCTTCTGTAGAAATTTAAAGCCAGTGAGCGCGGAAATCGTTTTAGCCTACTGTTGATCTTACATACGTTTCAACTGATCAGTGTACCTGGCCGAGTCGTGTTGTGTCGGCCATTAGTGCAGTAAAAATAGGTAGTTAATTTTTTCCAATCGGCAAATTCGGGACAGATGTAGACGAAAATATGGTTGTTCTTTTTTAAATTTGGAATAAGTCTTCTGTCTTTGTCCTTAGTCACAATATTTTTTTTAAGAGTAAGTTCCTTGCGTAATAATATACATGCACGAGAAGTGATCCTTGGATTATGAGAAAATAGGTTTTCTTTCCCACGGTTGTTGTTACTGACCGTGTAGTGTCGGTGTAAGTATATCCACTACACCATACCGTCCCATGGGTTTCGTGAGAGGGAAACCAACCAGGAGATGGGCAGTAGCGTCTTCCTAGTTATATTCAAAAATAATAAAAAAAACTGCTGCAGGCTTGACACGGGTTGTGTCAAGCCTTGCAAGCGTGGCATCAATGGAAAATATCCCCCCCCCTCCCATAACCATAACGCCTACGTTCAGCAGCGGATTTTTGATGGACTATAATGAATGAATAGATGAGTATTTTTATTTAATTCTTTTTGGACAAAAACTTCTTAAAATAGTTGTTTTATGATAAAGTAGATCATATTTCGCGCCATCGTATGTTTGGGTTTTGTATCTTGTTTCGATGACGTTTTCGATGTTCGCCAGGAAGCTTATACGGCTTCTTTAGACGCATTACTCGCAGACTGAAGGCTGGGAACTAGGCTAGGCATTACCTCGCTACTTGACCGATATCAGAATCGATGTCAACAAAACTGATCAACTGACAATCAAAATGCACATACGCGCAACGAAATTTTGCTAAACATAGTTAGTAATTAGTTTTCACACCATAGCCACAAACGAAAGTAATTTCATTGGACTTGTTGTTCGTTTTGACTAAGATTATAATTTTTATTCTCTTATTATCATTTCGCGTAAAGTTGTCTAAATGCGACAAAATAAGCAAAAAATATTTTTCATTTTCATTTTCTTTCTCTTGTTTCAGAAAGCTACCTTAATAGCTCTTAGGAACTTGCTTGGCATAGTGGTTGCCGTAAACGATTCAGTTTACCGTCAACGCGCTTGAAGCGGCGTCCGGTGAACTTGACGGTGTACGGCTATCAGTGTGCATGACAAGTTTATTTGAAAAAAAAACTTTTATTTGGATTCTACTGACTTGATCAAGATGGCAGCGTCATATAAACTTGAACATGTATGTATCTGAGCGGTCAAGTATGCATGACGTTAGTCGGAGCAATAATTAATGGTGACGCCATTGTTTCAACTGGTACGGCATCGTGCTAATCTAAACGGCGATCATGAACGCGAGTGGTCTATATGTAGGCACTGCAAACTGGACGGTAAACGGGATAGCGTAAGGCTGACCATAGCAATCACAGAATCATCCGTTATGCTTGCCTGGTACTAGTCTTGTGTAAATAAATCTCCAAGAAGTCTCTGGGATTTCTCATAGTCGTCCATCAGGATACCTATGGTATAAAACAGGGTGTTGGATTCTCTTACGTCACCACCACACGGCAAAAAACTTTCCTTAATAAATAATATTTGGAATAAACTATACTTCGTTCAGATACAAAACTGAAATAAAAAAAATCAATTTATGGTATTTATGAAAAAATTGTCAAAGAGAAGTTCGAAAAATAACTTAATATAAATTACTTAAATATCGTCAAATAAAAAAGATTAACTGTGAAATGGCGCGACAGAATATTCACTACCTCATAGAGTTCGGTGAGTATAATAAGAGGCGACAGAGAGAAAGAAAGCACACAAGGAAATAAGCGGCAGCGACTTACTATAACAACTAAAAGACAAAACTGCGGCTGCCAACTTCCCCGCCAAGCGTGATAACTATTTAATACGTAGAGCCATGCTGCAGTTACATTAGTAGTATAGTTGTAGCACGAATAGGTCGGCTCGACCGCAGAAGGACCACGCTCTCACTGAATACCGGCGTAAAATAGCCGCTTAATGCTGCCGTGTTTCGTATTGAGTGTAGAGAACCGGAGACCCGTTTTTACTGGAAACGAGGCATTCCATCTTAGTCCTCACGGGTAACAACGCATTTGCATTTTGATTTGTAATCGAGGATAGATTTAGATGTCTACGGGCCGCAACAATCACTTCCCATCAGGTAGACTGTGTGCTAGTTTGTCACCCTATCCTATAAAAAGAAAAAAAAAACTATGCCAAATATCCCTCTAATGAAGCAATTTATGGGTAGACATTTGTTCAGCAGTGAACTACTGGCCTGTTATGAATAAAAATCAACTAAAATGAATAGGAATTAACACAAGGAACGCCAAAGGATCTAACCAACAATCATTTGTCATTCAATTACCGGGAACTCAAAGAATAAAGTTATGTAGGTATAAGCGGTTTGCACAAACAAAGCTCTAATTACGAACGGTAATCGAAAAACCATGGCGCCAAGCATGAAAAAATAAAAACGGCAGGTCGTCGCAATTAAATTATCTCGCATCATCTCGCCCGACACGAGTCGGGGTCGGGTGGCATGACTCCGAGCACGCGTTTTTCGCTCACGACCTGGGAATGAAAAATATCTCACTTTCTAGCCCCGTCGGCTTCTAAAATCATGGTGAAAATATAAACATATGAAAATTCATAGCAAAATGCACGTCGATTACATTTTCATAATTACAATTATCATTACTAAAATGTTCAGGAAATATTTCAAACTTTAGGTAGGTCTTATCCTGTTTTCGTTCGAGTTATAGTTTGTATTGATAAATATAATATTTAAATGACTAGACAACGTTTTTGGAAAATGTTATGATACCAAGAATGTCTCCAATCGGATTTCTAAATTGTTAGTACACATAGATAACTATTTTTAAAAGCATGAACATGATTTTATAAATAAGTATCAAAATAAGAATAAGTATATGATTAATTAAAACATATAGGATAACAATCAGACCTAAGGTAGCTTTTTTTGAAGAAGTATAGTATTTTCCCCAAAAAAAGATGCAAATATGTAGTACTTTTGAAAAATTCAGGAGCAAAAAAGTACACATTTATTTTTAATCTTTATGTATTTTTCTATACATATTTGTTATTGCTCTCTGCTTTGGCCATCCATGATCTAACCACCTTACCGTCTACCTTACTTTAAATATAACAATAAGTTAAATAGTATATAATAATTATAGGGGTCTGAACTATTAAGATCCATATTAAAACAAATTAACAATTAATTTTAATACATGCTCTTTTTCTTTCTTCTTTCAATTTTACATTTATGATGGAAAATTTCTCTCCGCAAAACTAACTTGTTCCAAGCATACAAGCACAGTTAGTATAAAATAGCGCGACAGTTGAAATAGGTATAAAAATATAGTTTTTTTCGTACTTTATTATTTTTCTATAATAATAGTACAATTTACTGAAATATAGTACGATACTATATTATATTATGGTACGGGTGGCAACCCTAATCCGACCGCTAAATACGTCCGAACACTGCAAGAGACAACATAAAACGGACATCGTTAATTAAACGCTTGAAGGAACTCGACCACCTCAAAACGGTCTTAAATCCAATCCGCCGCAAAAGTCGCCGATTACGAATCCGGCCTCTCGAGTTCTCGAGCGACGGGCGAACTTTATAATCCGGGTACGGTTGCAGTCCGCTATTGTAAAAATTATCCCATAAATCGGTCCCGGGCCGCTCCCGACGAGCGGTCGACCCGGGCCGCTTCGTAAATTACGTCGGAGAATGGCGGGAAATGGCGGGGAACGACGGGGAACGGCGGTTCTGGCGGGCGAGGAATGGCGGTCGCGACATCACAAAGGCGCGGTGAAAAATATAGATAAGCCGGCGCGGCGGACGACGGATGGCGTGCCGTGGCAATACTATGTGATCCGACTGCTTACTGCCTTTATACGGCGCGTTCGTGCGCTGCGTTGTAAGAGGCTTGGTGTTTCTGTCATATGGCGCACTTTTAAAACTTCCTATGAACCATGTGACAAAAGACCACGTTTTTTATGAAGATTACAGATTTACATTCCGTACATTAAGTATATATAACGTTAAGCATATTAAAATAAATACAAAATATAACTGACGATCTTCTCATCGATACAATTCTTTTTGGTCTTACTTTTTTGCAGATTAAGTGACTGAGATAAATTTTCTGAACTTCGTAAAATTTATCTCCATTGGGCTAAGTAACAACTGTTGATTTTCGTTCTTCGTCTAATCCCTACATTCACTCGAATTTTTATTCTCGTTCTAAAACCTTAATGGCCATCTGTGGTCTGATCTACGCTAAAAGTTGGTAGCTGGCGTTCACAGGCTGCAGAAGCCACTAAACACCAGGTCAACTGGCGTAAGGTAACTTGATTGTCATTCCAGAATTATAAATTATAATCCAGAATAATAATATAATGGATATGGGTACGATTTGGTCTGCCTTGACTTAACCTCCAATTGGAATCTAATTTAATAATAACTAAATCAGGTACTCGTCAAACTGTATAATATACTTATACAATAAACTGTCAAACTCAATTAGTTTGAAGAAGATATTACCTTCTTTAAATCATGAGAACCCATTACAACACCTTCCAAATAAAAATTAAAGAACTATTCATTACTAAATGATTCGTGAAGCTATCGAAATAAAAAAAAAATTCTTAAAAAAACAACAGTGAAGAAGATTCCTGTTTGTTTCCATCTGCTTGGGATCGTATAATTAACAAAATTAAAACAAAACCCAAACACACAACCGTCTAGATTCAATTAAGCTCGTTCTACATTGATCGGACAAAACATTAATATCCAAAATGTGAAAGAAGCCCCAGACTCTCCAGATTAACCATTACATAATAAGTTGCCGTTACCACAGTAAAGCACTCAAAAGTCGGGAAATAAAAATAATTTAAATTTGATTGTTGAAGTGAATATGAACGCGATTAAATCCGTAAAATAATCAGTCATATTAACATAAACTACTCAAAATAAAAAAGTGTCATATTGTCACTCTAACTTTAAATATTCATATAATATAAAATACTCTAAAGAAAATTACAAAGCATACTTTAATTTTCAAAAGGATAGCCTTCTAACATGGTTGATATTAATTTAATAATATTTTTCAAATTAATAAATAATGTTAATCTTTAAATTATTTTATTCCTTTTTTGAATATTTTTTTGGAGAAGGGTGACAAACGAGCACACAGTACACGTAATGGTAAGTGGATGTAGGCCTATAGCCTATAGACATCAGCATCTATCCTCGAATAAGAATCAAAATACACGTGCGTTATCACCTTTGACGTCTTAAATAGAATGCCTCGTTTCCAGTGAAGTCTCCAATTTTCTACACTCACCATACGAAATATGGCACCAATAAGCTGCTATTTTACGCTGGTATTCTGTGAGATGTCATTATTTGGTCCACATAATTAAATATTCTAACATATTTTACGTATAATAAGGTAATTTCGTTTTTATAACTGATCGCAATAACATTATATTAATTAATTAATAGCTGTCATATTTCGGTTCATAATTGAGATTTGAGATTGATTAGCAGGCGGACTAATCTTAGTATAAAAAATAAACTTATGATGATCGTCTTTAACGACGATTTAAAACAACGGCGACCGGCTAAACATAACGACGGCGGATACGCTGATATTTAACATTTTACAATTTAACAATTTTTTCCATTATTATTTATTAAATACAGCATCAAAATTGTGGTGCTGACTTCTTTTTTCATTCGTTCTAAATTTTTAGCCGATAGGTTGCGGTTAAAGTTAATTTTAGACGGCTTAGATTATCTATTTCATGCTAAGTTTAGGCAGTAATTCTTAAGTTATAATTTACTTATTTTTTAATAATTAAGTTAATTTCGGGTTACGTAACGATAACTTTATTAGTTAAAATGATAATGCCGGATTTCAGCGTAGCTCAAGTATTAAGAGTAACTTTAACTGAAAATGGTTATTATATACTTACAATCAAGTGGCCCAAACATTCCGAGTTTCCAAATTTGAATGTAACAATAGTGAGGGACGATAGATTTACTTTAAATGGTGTGCTAAGAATATTTTACTTCTAACAACTTTGAGGTAAGAACTGTAAGCTTCAGAAAGATCCACAACCGACAGTTAAGAATAAAACCGTTTGAATACTTTAGGTCGGTGGTATAGCGACATACTTTTTTACACGTGGCAGAGCCAGCGCTTGTATGTTATGATTATAGCACGTATAATTCGAACTCGACCGGGTGCGGAATACGCTCTCACAGAATACCAGCTTTAAATAATTAATGCTGTTGTATTTCGTATGGTGAATGTAGAGAACCGGAGACCCTCTTTACGGGATACGAAGCATTCCATCTTAGTCCTTAATAGAAGATAGACGTAGATGTCTAGGGGCCACAGTATATCCACTTACTATTCAGGAGGGCTGTGAGCTCGTTTGTCACCCTTATTCTAAACACGGAGATTATTAAGAGAATGAAGCTAAATTTTTTACTTAAATTTGATCATGACGATATTGATATTTCTCTGTGGTATTCTTCTTTGCTGATTTTATTGTTATACATGATAAAGCGTTACTTCCGTCCGAAAAAAGATCTGCGTAACCGAAATCGTACCTAAAGAAGTTGTACTTAAAATATGCTTGCCCGTTACGTGATCTTTACTTAACCCAGGCCATAGAGTAGATCTATACAACTTTGTTCGTACACACTGCAACGGGGATGATGATACTTGAAGATGAGTACTCTTTATCATCGTGTCCCGGATTAGATAGTCCAGATGAAGAAAGATTCAAAGTGTGGAAACGACCCGGAAAAATATAACTTTAGTATAACATTGTTGGGAGAGATTCTAATTATGGTGGTTACAGTATTGATTAGGGTAGGCATATGTTGGAGACACGTATGATGGGGCTATCGTGGAAATCGGGTTGCTTACTGGGACGCCGTACGTAACTGATATTTTAGAACGGATTGTGATCCCTTTTATCTTACACATAGGAGATAATTTTCATTTAATGCATGATAATGCTCGGCACCATACTGCAGCAATAGAGACTTAGAGAGAATGAAATTAAAGTTTTAAAGACAGAACAGATAGAGCATACAAGTGACCTTACAAGTGCATTAACGGAGTCTGAGTGTGCCGAAAAAAAAATTCTGCTGTTTAAACAAATTTCAATGATCTCAATTAAAATTCAAGTGTTAATTTTCCTTCAGACTATGGATCTTTTGACTACAATTTGTGTTTTTTTTATTTTTGTTTTGTTCATCGATGTAAATTTTCTGATTAATTTAATCCTAATTTGTTTTTTGTTGTAATTTTTAATGCGAACTTTTCCTTTTTTACGCTGGGATAAATATGTCCAGGTTCACTAGTGTATTTATCAAAATGGCCGACATAATATTAAACATAAGCCTCTTTAATTAAGTATCTAGGGGTAAACCGACTTGCCAAAATTTTCCAAGATACTTGCGGGAAAGTCTAGTTTGTAATATAATTGAGAGAAAACAGTTGAACCAAAAGCAAAGTCAGAACTCAAAATATTCATGTCGCCCTCGTAACAAACTTGAGTTAACTCAGCGCCCCCAAGAGTTCTCGTCTTTGTCAAGTTCGACACAGAGAATGGATAATTGGTTTGAACGCCGAAGTAGAACAGTTGTAGAGAGAAACTGTGCTTCTGTTGAAAAATAGGCAATGCCCGTCTTTTCGTGTCATACTCATTACAGATGGGTGTATTATGTATCACAAATCATAACTTATAAATAATTTTATTTAAAATACTCAAAAGCATCTGCTTGTGTATAAAAGATATGTTTTAAAATATCAAGGTAATTAATCGTTTGATGACTAGACCTTGGAACTTAATGTTTTTATTTCACATTTATTTTTATCTTCTAACATTTATGTGTATATCTTCCGGCTTACTGAGCTTTTTAAAATTTAGATTCTTAAACAAAACGAGTGGTAAAATTACAAAGAAACTGTATAACTGACTTCAATTTAAATAAAATGAGAACATCATCAATGTATTCGAAGCCAATTAAATACGCATTATTAATGACATCTCTAAACTACTGGTCAGATCGTGATCAAATTTATATGGGACCACATGAGAAGCACCAGCTTCCAAATAAAAAAAGAATCATCAATATCGGTTCACCTAGAAAAAATTTCAGAGGTTACCAGACACATTAAAAAATACAGTCGATTTGAGTATTTTTCGAGTCGGTTAAACATATAATAAATATCATAAACTAATCACTTCATGTTGTAGGATAATGAATAAAAAAATACTGGACAAGAATGAAAAATATATTTTTCTTGAATGTAGTTAAATTTCATTATTGAAATAGTATTTAGAAATCTACAAACAAAATAAATATAAATAATTCCAATATTTGAGATTTAAAAAACGCGGGGACGCAGTTAACTGACCAGCGACATCTCCGATATTTCAATTAACGCCAACGATTGTTCAAAAGTTACCCCGATTGAAGAGGAGGAGCTTTGACGTTTCCAAACTATTGAAAACCAGTCTAACTTCGAGTTCGCTTTAAACATCGGTGCGGAAAACCCGGACACAAAAAGCCGCGCCGTATTCGCATTGCGGGCGGCAGAGTACCGGGCTGGCAGCGCGCGTTGGAGATAAGTAATTCCGTACCGCGACGGGAGGGCGACAGAGGGGTGCTGTTGGGGCGGCGGAGGGCGGAGGGGGTAAATGCCCGCGCGGCGGCGGCGGGTAATTGGTTCGCGCCGCCCGAGGCGAGCCCGTAGTATCGCGCTTTAGCGACGGCGCCCTCCGGTGTCGAGTGGGATCATAGACGAGGATAGAGTTGCATGACATATATAGTAAAGAATAAATTAAATTCAAGAACATATTACAGTTTTACATTGCATAAAATTGTAATGAATTTATGATTTCGTAGTCTAGGGCCGGTCACAACATGTTTAACCGTGTTTGACCCGGGCACTTTTTGTGTTCAAACTTGGAATATTATACGTGGTAGAGCCATGCTGCAGCTATATTAGTAGTACAGTTGTAGCATGAATGGGTCGGCTCGACCGGGGAAGGACAACGCTCTCATAGAATACCAGCGTAAAATAGCAGATTAACGCTGCTGTGTTTCGTATGGTTGCTGGAAATGAGGCATTCCATCTTAGCCCTCACGGATGACAACGCATCTGCATTTTGATTCGTAATCGAGGAAAGATGTAGATGTCTATAGGCCACAGCAACCACTTACCATCAGGTGGACTTTTTTCACCATTATGCTATATATGTAATATACTGCAATTTAATGAAAATAGTAACTGTACTAGAAAATTTTTGAAAAATCTTATCTCTATTTATTTGTTGCAACTTTTATTTAATATAAATTAATTATTATTGATAAAATTTTATCAATAATAATTAATTCTCGTTTTTAATTAATTAAGTTAGAATAAAAGTTACAGCCTTTATAGTTTGTACCTGTGGACGGGTCTTCTCTCATTATTGAAATGGTTTTTTTAGGTAGGGCAAGGAAGTGTGTGTGTTGACGAATGTACTTAATATGTGTATCGTTATTTATGCGTACCATAGTTTAATTGGTAGAGAATGTCATATAGCATTAAGCTCACCCTTTGTACAAAATCTTTGGTGCAATAAAGAATAAAATAAAAATAAATAAATATGGAAATATATTAATCTCTTCAAAACAAAAAAAAAAAAAACAATAACTAACACTCTCCGCAAAAGAACCAGCAGCTAAGATCCATCAACAATAAAAAAAATAACAGTCGACTCCACGCAAGCCCACGCAGTTTGTCGCGCTACCGCGAGTTATAGCTATGTGATGCGGCCACCGGCGCGCCACTTTATACATCCGACGCTGCCGCCCGCCACGAGCCCGTGCGCAAACGTGTCTATACCTACGTATGTATGCAATCCGGGTAGGGTTAGCAAGCTGCTTGTTCATTGGAGATATTTTATTTTCATGCATTTAGTCATTATAGATTATAGGCATGGTAGATATCTATGGGCCCCAGCATCTATTTACCATCAGATGGAATACGTGCTCGTTTGTCACCCTTATTCTATAAAAAAGTAATTTCTTTACCTTTTTGAGCGAACTAAGGATAATCACAATCTCCATGTGGTCTAAAAATATAGTTACGTTAAAATTTTTATCTCCTATTTTGTTGCCCTTAGCGGTGGAATTTAACCCCAAATTCATATAGGACCAACCGACTGAAGTATAACGGTATTAAGTAAATAAGTCTCATTAAAATTGGTATAAAATCAAATACAACAAATTATTTTAAAATGATTCTACATTCTACTATTTATAATTTTGTTAAGTATACAAAAAAATAATAATTATGTATGCTTTACGATCCAACCTTTCGTTTTGTTAAAGGACATTCCCAGCTATTCGGGACAGTATGGCCACCTTAAGATCTTGATATCGAGTGTAGAGTTCGTTACGTAGCGTAGGCAGGTATTGCGAGGCACAGCGGAGTTCTACTTTGTTTATCCCGAAACTGTTCGCGCTCATGGCGGACGAGTCAGCTTTTTAATGGTTCAAGAGTTACGCTTGATTGACGTTTTTGAAATAAATACGGATATGTGCGGAATGTATTTTGAAAGTTTTAAAACAACCGAAGATTTACATGTGAAAGAATTTTTATACGTGGTAGAGCTATGCTGCATCTATATTACGGTTGTAGCACGAATGAGTCGGCTTGACCGGGGAAGGACCACGCTCTCACGGAATACTAACGTAAAATAGCAGCGCAATACTGCTGTGTTTCATATGGTGAGTGTAGAGACACGGATACCCTTTTTTACTGGTCACTTACCATCAGGTGGACTGTGTGCTCGTTTGTCACCCTTATTCTATAAAAAAAGATATTTTAGAATTATAGAAATATCGATGGAAACTAAATGTTTAGTGTGCTAACAGAAATTACGTATATATTTACAGGGTTCATCTTTATTTTAGGTCTAATTTATATCCTATACCAAGCTTTCGCTGTAAATAATGTTCATCGTGAAATGAATGGAGAAACGTTTTAAGTGGTAGAGCCATGCTGCAGGTATATTGTAGATGCAGTACGAATAGATAGGCTCGGCCGGGGTAGGACCACGCTCTCACAGAATACCAGCTTAAAATAGCAGTTTAATGCTGCTGTGTTTCGTATGGTGAGGGTAGAGAACCGGAGACCCATTTTACTGGGATCGAGGCATTTTATCTTAGTCCTCAATGGTGACAACGCATATCTGCATTTTGATTCTTAATTGATGTTAAATGTAGATGTCTATGGGTCATAGCATCGACTTACTATTATGTGGACTGTTTCGTATGTCACCCTTACTCTATAAAAATGTATTTAATTGTACTATTTTTGGCAGTTACATTTTCATAGAATTGAAATCTTCTTACAGGTTCTGCATTTACAAATAATCAATCGATTCAATGGCTCAGTGCTTAGTATAACTTTCTGTTTGATAGATCTTGTAAAGCCCAGTAAAATCCAATACATTTGTACAATACATAAATGAAGTTTTGTTTCTGGATGTAATACGAAGCCTTCAATATGAATGACACATGATCAAAGCTTCAATCTAATGGCCTGAGCCTCGAGCACTGTTACTTAACACGTAAATTTAGTGACGTTTTCTGATTAAGAGACTTGTATATATGATTGTTTTGTTTTTATTCAAATTACCCTGCAAGAAATAACGTTGCATCTTTCGCAACTATCATTTATTACAGCTACCACAGATTATCTCTCACTAAGCTCTCATCATTTGTGACCCCCTTTGAATTGGAACCGTTTCAGGTTCCAATCACATGAAATTAAATAATAATTTAGTTTTCAAATATGTATTAGGAATGAACAATAAATATTATTATCGTCCATCTTATGGTTATGAAATATCCTTTTTTTTATAGAAGAGGGGGCAAACGAGCATATGGCTCACCTGATGGTAAGTGACTGCAACACCAGGGGAATTGCAGATGCATTGTTAGCTTTTTAGATAGGAATAAGCTCTTTTCTCGAAGGTCCCTAAGTCTTATCGGTCCGGAAAAGTCGCCGGTGGTAAACAATTCCACAGAGAAGTTGTACGAGGAAGAAAACTCCTAGTAAAACCTAGTAAGAACTGGACCTGGGAATGTACTCATCATCCGGATGCTTGCATCCGGATGGTGTGGGTGGTATCGGGAATTTAGACGCGATGTGCGTTCGTGAAATTTGGCGGCTGGAATTACGAACAATTCCGCAGAACACTCCCCGTGGTAGATACGATAGAAAACGCTAAGGGATGCAACATCCCTACGCAGCGCCAGTGAATCGAGCCGATCAGAAAGAACTCAGTCGTCGACGACTCGAATTATCACGATCTCATTCATTTTTACGAGTATTAACAGCGACAACGCCTGTGCAGCGCTTTTTAAGATATTAATTGCAATAACTATGGCTTATTATTCGTATGCTACGGTATATTCCATAGAATATTGTAATACATACATAATAGAACGGGGGAGTGGGCGGAGCCCGTGTAACCACTAACATATCACTAACATGTCAATTCACACCTTTGAATGTCAAAACAATCAATCGTTTCCAATTTTCGTGTCAAGCGTCGCTGCATGCAAATTATTTAAAAAATGGCAAATTGCGCAATAATTCCGTGTCGAAAGAACATTGAGAAATGGAATTTAAATAAAGGAGTCATATCCTACAACCAGTAACTCGAAGCCATTTATATTTTGTGAATATTAAAATAATAATAGTAACAATAAAAATAAAGAAATACTGTTGTGTCAAAAACATTAATCAAAAGTTTAAAATGTGTTTGCTCAGTCTGTCAATACAGCGAATCGGGTTTGTAGAAGTGATTATACGACATAATTGCTTGTATGTGTGCTCCCGGCGACACCGATCCTCGTACAAAATAAGGTTGACAGCCATTCTATTGTGTATTATAGTATTCTATGCTTACGACTGTTTAATTGTATTATTGTTTTATTAGGTTCTGCCTTTTGATTACTTTTTAATTGTATTCGGTGTGGTATCTTTTTTGCTTGCTTTATCTTCTTTAGTGACTGTGTTAAATGTAAATTCCAATTTAAATATTTATAACCGATTCATATTTAACTTTGGACTTTCTTTGTTCACCATACTACCTGTGAGACTTTTTAGTGCAATTTAAAATATATAATCCGCTACAGTGTGTTAGTTTGCCTGTGACTTGTAGGCTGTAAATGACTGATTAACAATAACAAACAATCATAAAATTGCAAGAAAACACTAGTCAATAGATTAGTAGATGTAATGCAAACGGTATTGTCTGGATCCTTATTAATTGAGCTCTTCAAACTTTAATCAATAGTAGGTAGGTATAGTAAAAAATCGAACCAACGGATCGGAGGAAAATAAACCAGGAGATCGGCAGCAGCGTCTTCCTAATAGCAACGAAAAAATTAAAACGCTGCCGTTGGCAACCCAATTGTCAAGCGTCGCTACTATGACAAATATCCCCCCTTGGGAAGGGCCTGTGCTCAGCAGTGGATTATGATGGCTGTAATAGTAACGCATCTTTAATATAGTATTAAGTTATATTCAAGTCCTGTCAATGAGTTTTATAAGTTTTACTTTTTATGTCAAGTATGTTTGGGTTCAATAAATATATAATTGTGAATGAGAATGATAAATATACATAAATATCAATAAAATAAAATAAATACGTAAAAAATACAAATAAATAAAAGTTATTATTATAATTATACTTAATGATTTTTTTTATTCTTATCACTATATTATTCTTGGACAGATTCTGCGAAAGGCTGGTACACATTCGTAACCGTCACGCGGATGTGGTTCAAACAATGGCTCAGGGAGTGTTGGAGCTCAAGGAGTCACACGAAGTCGATCCCGGGACTGAGAACTCGATACAGTACTTCTTAGATCGATTTTACATGAGCCGGATATCAATACGAATGCTTATAAATCAGCACAGTAAGTTTTTTTTTTCTGTGGGGTATACAAAAGCTATCTGTATTTATTCAAGGTTAAGTTTGCCTTAATTTAATCATCATTACAGCTCGTGACGAGTCTACTGCTGAACATAGGCCTTCCAAGGGATGCAAAAAAGTACGGTCCCGAGCTACCTACATCCATCGACTTCCGGCATCTCTTACCAGGTCGTCATTCAATTTAATGCGGGGCCGCCTTACACTTTGCTTACTGGTACGAGGCTGCCACTCGAGAACCTTTTGTCCCCATCGGTTGTCGGTTCTTCGAGCTATATAGCCGGCCGATTGGATTGCCACTTTAGCATATTTATCTGTACTATTTACTTTTGAATATAAAAATTTGAATTATGGATACGTGTCACGCTTAATACTAGGGCCGATGCAGATGTAAAGGTAAAATCTTTTGCTAGCATCATAAACGGAACGGAGTAAAAGTCTAAAGTCATGACTATCTTTATTTCAACAAAAGATTCAATCAAATGGTGTGACATCAAGTCGCTAATTTACTTCTGCGCAAAGATGCAAATTAGCGATTTGATTAGATAGTAAACGAGAAAGAATTCAAATTCAGATGTTTATGGTTTACAAACCATGTCTGCGTTGAGCTTCAAATATTGCCGAAAAAATTATGTAAATTGGCCTACGGGTTACGGAGGAGATAGATTTCAAAGAATCGTTTTCTTGCGCCCTGGGGAGCTCCGCTCCAATTATGTGCAAATAAAATCTACATACTTTACAGTGATAACGTCACTCGGGCGCATAGGGTATCCATGAATTTACGGACAGTGTCGGACAGAACCGGAACCGGAACCGGAAGACCTTGTATTTAGAATATTTATTTTATTTAACGCATTCGTGATTTAGTGGACGTTTGTGCGAATGTTAATCATGAAATAGTTTTGGGTTAGTTCAAAATCAGTAATTGTGGTTTCTGTTGGGTAATTTTCAATAGCATCTCGGAGTCAGTAGTTAGCAGTGCATACTCCCGTGCCGCGAAAAGCATATAAAGCTGTTAGTCCTGCGCTCGATCCCTCATCGATCTTGTCAGATTGCCGTTCTATCGGACTATGCTTGCACACATGGTTGCGGACTTAAATCCTGTCCTGTGCTAGTCTCGGTTGGGGGACTAGCTACCGTGTCTCAAATGCGGTCTAGGGTATACCATATTATTTACTTGAAGGTAAATAATTATTAAATTAAATAAATAAACTTTCTCTTTCTCCCATTTTCAATTATGACAAGCCTACTTGATTATTATCCCCACTAATAGTAACTTTGTTCGAGCAGAACATCATTAAGCGCAATGGAGCTTATTCACTCTTGTCTATTAAATTTTTCGAATTTTAGTTTTAAATATGGTGCTACGAGGCATGCCTTTTAAGTTCTGTCGTTTATATATTTACCAGCAATTTTGACCCGGAGACAAATCTTAGATCTATGTCAACGATCCCGATTCTAAACAATAATCTACAATCTAGGTAAGCCGATTTGTACGCTCTCGAAGGACTTCAAAGAAAATGGTGGCCATGTTCATTGCGAAAACCAGCCATATTGCGTCGATTGCTCTTGAAAATCGTAGAACTGTTACTGCAGAGTGGTATACTACAGTTTGTTTATCGTAAGTCATCGCCGAACTTCGGAAATCTAAGCATCCGACAACATGACAACGCAAGCTCACACAGCGCTGGTCAAACGATTGAGTATTTGAAGCAGGAAAACTTAGAAATTCTTGACCATTTTCTAACAGTCCTGACCTAAGCTCTAACGATTTATTTACATCCTCTAAAATTAAAAAAAAAACTTCGTGATCAAAGGTCGAAGAAATCCGTCGAAAATCCAGTGAAGAAGCAGTCGTCGCTTTCAAAACAGCCATATTGAACATCCCTACTGTATAGATAAAAGTTTTAATAATCGGTTCGAGCGAATGGAAAAGTGTATTTAAGATACGTGGTGAATACTTTGTAAAACAATAAAAAGTACTATAAGGTTCTAGTTATATTTTTTGGTCAAACTACAAAACTTAAAAGGCATGCTTCGTATATTATTTATTAATTTACTGTTATGTACTAGGATTTTATAGAAAGCAAACGTATTCTTTTTTTCCTACATCAAATTTGTATTTTTCCATGATCCTCATAAGATCCTCCATTACTTAGTTATCTATACTAAAATAGGAGACGCTGTGTAATTGCCTTCGATTGTTCTTACGTGTATGCTAACAAGTTTAAATAAATAAATTAAAAAAAAAAGAACTAATAGCAGATGACTTTACGTCGGTCCGTTCGTGTTTGGAACGAGTCCTTATGTTATTCTGCTAATTTTCCTCTTTCATGCTCCGCCATGTGAAAGATTTTATTAAGATATTAACTTAGAAAATTATTAATATAAATGAAATTCTATACATTCACAGAAACAGTAAAGTAATAAGCGATCTAATCTAATAACATTGCACATACTTGCAACTAGCAAACGAACTGTGCTCTAACCTTCATACTTTAAACCGGAATACTGCAGTAAATTCACTGCAGATTAGCGGCAAAAATAAGAGTAAGATGATGGTAGTGGTAGTAATACCCAGATGAACTCGGAATAGTACCTCTGCGGCCTGGTAGCTTAATTAATTTTTTTGTGGGTTGGGGTGAGTCAGATAAACTCTTCAATAAAAAAATCAAAAGCTAGGTGAAGCTGTTAAGGAAATCAAAAGAAAGGTTTATATTCTTATTTGAAATATTGTAGTATTGGGCACTTGACCGCAAGGATTCATTTACTACGGACTTGTTTATTTGTACTTCCTCGTAATGTTTCACTTCCTACCGTTCATGTACTCGCTGCATAATTTAATAATTTTTATTGCGCAGTTTGTATCGCGCTCGGTTCAAATACAACGGATATCCCAACTAAGACATCCTTAAACAGACTAATTTATGGAAAAATTAATAAGGCTTGTGTTAGGATAATGTTCTGCCAATGCTGATTAAGTTACCTTATTATTTATTATTTTCTTAATCTGTTTTGTTGAATATTGAACATAGATGTTTATTCATTCATTGGCTGTCATGTAAGTTGTGCTTGTAGGTATTGTGTATGATATTTACATTATGACATTTACGCGAACACTACACATTGATTAAAACTACTTTTTCGGATTTTATCGCGTTTAATTTTAAATGTTTTTAATTCCCGACGTTTCGGGTGATTTCCAACAGCCATGGTATCAACCCATCAAAGGAATACTGCTTTTGGGTGAAATTTGTTATTATAATATTTAATGAATTTTCCTCCATGCCCTGTTCGTTTTTCCATCCTCTATATCTATCTAGGTAGTGTATTGACCGTGTACTGGCGGTGTAAGAATATTAGACATGGGCCGAATATTCGTTTCACATTCGGTATTCGGCATATTTGTCAGCTTTACCGAGGTATTCAGTGTCCACTGTATTGAAATGTACGAATTGAGTAATGCCATGTCTTTCATAATTTTACTGTCGTAAGTATATTTTATTTATATGTTAAATCTACGCGTATAGCATTATGTTTTGAGGCACTGTAGGTTTTTTTCTAATTATAGCAAATAGAAAGCTTGATAAAATATTTTTAATACAAAAAGTTGCTAAAAAAGTGGCGTATTGCAGGCACGTATAGCGTTCGGGATGTGGGACATACTCGAGCTTTTTTTCTTTACCTTTTCCGAACTCGTGCGTTCTCTTTCCCAACTGTCAAAATAATGTCTATTAAAGAGAAAAAACCAACCACGAAGTTTTTTACTAAAAAAATTCGTACAAGTTTTTATGATTCATGCAAATATTTCTGAAAAGAAGCTACTGATTTGTTTCAATATCAGATTTAATGAATTTATTCAATGAGTTAGGCTAGGTTTCATTTCAGTTCATCTCATTAAATTTCATTTTCATTTCATATCAATAAAAATTCTATTGAAGACTTGGCTGTATGGACATAGGTTCCCTTTGCCTACCAAGAAT
>DWHP01000569.1:0-19199 GCA_018247895.1 Parnassius honrathi
ACCAATATTTAAGAATATTTATAATCTCACCAGGAACTCCTGAATTTTGTAGTTTTTTCCACAGGATGTCATACCTAGCTAGGTCAAACGCCCTAGATAAGTCAAGAAAAGCCGCGTAAACTGGAGTCTTCCTATCCAAATAATACCTGACAGTATGCTTGAGAGCCAGAATGGCGCACTCAGTTGACAGTTTTGGCCAGAAACCGAATTGAGCGTCGTGCAGAGCCAGGTGACGTTTGAGTTGTCTCTCAACCAGACCGTCAAGTACTTTTGCTGCGATAGTAGCTAGTGAAATCGGCCGATAGTTGGTCTTATCGGATATATATCCAGTTTTATTCTTAACAATAGGAACAACGACCGATCTCATCATCTCTGCAGGCAGGTATGAGTGTCTGATACAGAAAGTAAATAGCATACCTAGTAAACTTGGGAGGTGCGGCCCAGCATACATGAAGTGCTCAATGCTGAGGCCGTCATGACCCAGTGACTTGCCTCTTTTCATATCTTTAATTAACTGTTCAACCTCTTTAGCTGTGGTTTGGGCACACCAGATACGATTACCACAACATCAGCACTCCGTGCATTTAGCCGCGACTGCATCCTAAAATGAGAACTGAACAAGTTAGCTATATCTCTGGGGTCTTGAATACCCTCAACACACACCGGTACGCTAGGCTTCGGACCTAATTTCCTTGTGTGTTTCCAGAAGCTTCGAAAATCTTTATCTTTGTGATAGGTAGCTAAAATATTAGTTTTAATCAATTCTTGATTTTTTTAGACAGAATTTTAATTTTTCCTTAAAATTTTTCCTGGACCTATACATATCGTCATAAATAAGACCTCGTGAGGATCGTCCGTACCATACCGAAGACAAAAATGTTTGCCTAGCGTCCTGGTGAGCGTCACGTACATATTTATTCCACCCGGCAATGGGTCGACCACCCCTCTTATTGCCTCCCCCCTGACTATAGTTAAAACTAATCTCCGCGGCCTCTTGGAGTGATAAGATTATATTATTGTAAAATTTGTCAATTACGTTAATGTGCTCTAGGCTCAAGTCATTACAAGTTGAATCACAACACTTCTCAAGCTCATGGGGAAAGTCAATTAATTTTAATTTTTCGTTACAAACTCTAGTAAAGATTTTTGTTTGTTGCTCATCACGTTCCCCCCAGATTACTTTATTTAAAGTGGCCTGCGGCAGCCCCGTCGACTGTGTCAAAGTTTTAATATTGCACTGAATTTCTAGTGGAAAATGGTCTGACCATAATAAATCATAATGCACCTTAACGTCAGTAACGGAACTACGGGCGGCCTCAGTGATCAAACAGTGGTCGAGCCAGCGCCGACTGCCATTAATTTCACTAATATATGTGTATGTGCTAGAACTATGACCTAACGTTTTTAGATCTATGCACTCCCAGTTTTGATCGTTACAAAAATTTATTAGTTCTTTACAAAAAAGCTCCCCTGGGTGTGCATTGAAATCTCCTAAAACAAATACAGATTCAATGTTATTGTTCTCTACTATAGCCGCTATTTCGCCTAAGCATTCTACATACTCTACAAAATTTTCAGGCGAATCAGTAGGCATATAAACTGAAAAAACTAGCATTGAACGACTCATAACACAAAGTTTAATTGCAACTATACGATCACTCGCGCACGGTATCACAGACACACACTCAAATTTTGAGCTATTCCATAAAAGAGCCACCCCACCATATGGTCTTCCTCGCAATAGTCCTGATGACGTATCAACCGCTGACTTGCCAAAGTATCCGAAAGCTTTGTTTACATTGCTCAGTTCCTGAATTTCATGGGGTAACAGCCATGTCTCCTGTAGCGCAATAATATCAGCTCTTTGACTCATTGATCTGACGCAATTCATTGATCTTTTGAGAGATTTACAATTGAAAGAAATAAAAGTTGTACCTTCCATACTATTTATAATTTATTTGTACCGCTGAGTAATGGAGTCCCTCAATTTACTTCCCTTTTGTGAAAGTCAACAAAGCGGCGGAAGGAAATTCCGTCTGGCCACAAGTTACAGTTTAAGAATAAGTTTAACTTATGCTTAGGAACAAACACCTTGTATGAACTGTAGTCCCTTTGCTGCTTTGTTTTTATTTTTTGTAAACTTACTTGAATATTAGTTTTATTCTTTATGTAGCTAATGATGTCATTTTCACATGTATCTATGTGTACATTATTTATAAAAAGAGGTATTTTAATATCTGCTACACGAAACTTTTGCTCTGCATCTATACATGTGCCCTTTTCACTTAAAAAGCGGTTTCTGTACCTTTTTCTCTGAACAATTTTCCATTCTTCATTCTGCTCCTTGTCTTTCCAATGTTTATTATTACTTCGTACCATTTCCGCCATACTAACGCATAAATTATCATTCTCATTCGGTAAGTTGTCGATATTACAGCTTGAAGCGTCTATCACACGTTCGCAGTCAAACTTGTTTTGCGAGGCCCGCACCGCACTTTCGGCGCAGGCAGAAACCGCAGTAGCCGCCTCCACGGGCAAAAAACACTGCGGAGGTGGCGCGGAGACAGTTAATGCATTAGCCGGAGCGCATGACAGAGATGGCGAGCGCTGTGTTTGAAGTTGAACAGGTTCCGAAGCACATACCATGTTATTGGTCAAGGTCGAAATCTTTGCGCCGTTGTTAGAGGTCGTTGAATCTTGTGTTAAATGAATTATTCCTATCGGACCGCTATCACAATCAAAATTATCCAACAAATTGGCAGCGCCCCGCTTATTCTTAACAAGATTTGTACCCTCAAAATTGTTCACTAAAGTGTAATTTTTCAAAATATGTACTTCTTTTTGGAGCTGCAAAAACTTTTCCATATTTACGTAATTGTCCTTAAAACTCTCAAATTCATTTCGCATTATTATTAGGTCTTTTAACAATCGAGTTACATCGATGTGATCGAATGTCACCGGGGGAAGTTTCTGCAGGTCACGTGCAACAAAAATTGGCAGGTCCTCTGGATCGACCTCTTTTATTGTAGTAATTATATCTTCTAGTTCACGTAAAGTTTTACCTTCCCGCTTGCGAGTAACAATTTTCTTCTTTGTTTTAAGGGAGTTATAAAGAAGATTCTTTGCTGTACATATTTCCTCTGGTTTGAACGCTGAAGAACACAGTCGAATGATTCCTTCCTCGTCCATCACATCACATTTGTTTTGGATAAACGCTAATATTTCGTTAATTACTATATTACAACTGGCACATTTCAACACGGCGGAGGTTGTTGACCTCACCGGACTAGACATTTCTAACGCGTATTCACACAATGACACACAAGCGACGACTGACTGATTTAAAGACAATGCAAATTTCCCACATTGCTTGGGAGCGCTAGACGGCAAACACATTCGAATTCAGTGCCCCCGAAATTCCGGCTCTCTATACTTTAATTATAAAAAGTACAACTCAATCGTTTTATTGGCTTTGGTGGATTAAAATTATTTGTTTACCGTTATTGATGTAGGTTCTTATGGCCGTGAAAATGATTCTACTATTTTTCAATCTTCAATTCTAGGTCAAAAGTTGTATGAAGGAGCTCTTGATTTGCCGGAAGAAGAACTGGTATTTGACGGACCCAAAATGCCATATGTGATTGTAGCCGATGAGGCCTTCGGTATTCATCGATATTTAATGCGACCGTATCCTGGTCGATGTCTTCCTACGAATAAAAAATTTTTCAATTACAGACTGTCTCGTGCGAGACGTTACGTGGAATGTGTCTTTGGACAGCTCACATCAAAATTTCGCATATTTCATAATACAATAAATCTTCAACCGGACACTGCAATTCTTGTAATAAAAGCAGCTTGTGTTTTGCACAACTTCATAAAGCGTCGAGCATTAAAGGCCAATGACGGGGAAAATGAGCATAATGCTACTAATAGCAACAATGAAGACATATCCAATCTTCAAAATATGACACCCGTGCTTCAAAGGACAAGGAATTCGGGGATGCATACTCGAAACTTATTTAAATATTATTTTAACACAGTGGGCGCGGTTCCTTGGCAAAATGACTACATCGTTTAAATAAAATTATCTATCTTATAATTATAACAACTAAAATTACCTAAATAAATAGTATTGAACGCTTACCCTTTTCTTTTTTTTCTTTAGAGGTTAGGTCATTCCATTCCGTGAACATAGCACTTTCCATATCATACCAATACCTTGCCTTTATTTCTCTGTTCCGATACTCGGGCAACTGAACATCGTAAAGGGCAGGTCTCTCTCTCACTTCAAATATAAATTTTTCAATGTTAAACATTATACTTATATTGTATGCTTGTCGGTAAAGTCCATGCTTGGCGAGAGGCATCGCTGAAATGACGCTGCGTTTGACAGCGCGCTCGCTGCGAGAGCGCCACGTTCCGCGGCGAGCGCGCCGCTAGTAGCGACGATACCGCGGCGTTGCCACTCGTCGCATCGCCGCGATAAAATCGCCCTGTGGAGACGCGTTCATAGAGTATATGGAAATACGTGGCACGACGATAATATCGACGCGATTCTCTCGCTCGTGGAGACAGCGCGTTACATGGAACTATGGGATCTTAGTTCCATGTAAGGCGCTGTCTCCACGCGCGAAGCGCTGGTTTTGAGGCACCTTCCTTCCTCCCTGAGATGTTAAATGGTGTTATGAGAACTACCTAATTGGTTATGTAATAATTGTTATGTATTGGCTAAGCGAGTTGTTTTTAAACCTTCATTAAATTATTGTTTGAATTAGAAATAAAACACAGACATAATTTAATTTTTATTGTTCATCTTCTAAATTGGCAATTAAAATATTGTCTAAAAACTGTGCAGAGAGGTCGATATTACTTTGATGTCGCACAAAGCTCAAGTACCAAATAATTGTCATAACATGGGCGCAGCAACCGATGGTTCTGCGCCCAACAAATGCAATTACAGCAATATTGCACGATTGCTTGTCGACCTATTAGTGATGCATCTACTAAAATATAAACAAAATATGTTTTATTGCTGATATGACGGCTGTGAATTTTGCCTCGTAATAACCATATGGTGTCAGAGTTAATTAATTCTAATTCCTTAATTAAATCCTGATCAACCTCCCTGCACACCTCAATAACATACGAACCATCACGTCTCACATGTTTACTGTAGTAAGAACGGGCTTGTTTAATTTGATACACATGTAACGGTATTAAAATCATATCATTGATATCCATTTGTGGAAAATCTAAAAAGTTCTCATTATTGGCGGTAATACTTTCCTATTTAAATTATTGCGTTCTACAAAATCAGACAATGAATTAGTGGTAAATTTCCTGTATTATGGATATTATTAACCTAGCATCCTCTCTGTCTTCTAGAAACTAGAATGATTAATGTTAATTCTAATAGAATACTTTTTAATGATCATTTTAGCATGCAGCTAGTCCGTGTTATACAAGTATTTGCAAAAAATATAATTTAAAAAAATTAATTATTGTGTATGTCCGATGCTATTATTGCACATGGCATTCAGACATTGTCCTTTGGGCGGTGCTACAGTCCCTTCAGCGGTGCCAAGCTGACTGTCCGTATATCAAAGAGCTGAAGTGGTTGAAAAGTAGGGTCAGGAGGCTAGGGAGGTGTAAGACAGGGCGACGTCATATCACCGAAATTCTTCACCACTGCATTGAGAAACGTTTTCAACCTACGGGACTGGAAAGGATACGGTATTAACATTAATGTCGATTACATCACTCACTTGATTTGCCGACTATATAGTTCTTATGGCAGACTCACTGGCGGACCTAAGCACTATGCTCAATGACCTCAATAGTGCCTCCTAACGGATAGGTCTTAAGATGAACATGGACAAAACAAAGGTCGTGTGTAACGTCCATGTCACACCTATATTCCGGTAGTTTTTGGGAGCACTACGCTCGAAGTTGTCGACGAGTATGTTTACCTAGGACAAATAGTCTGACTAGGTAAGTCTAACTTCGATCGAGAGGTCATACGACGGATTCGACTTGACTCGGTAGCGTTCAAGAGATTACCACATATTTTCTTGTTATGTATACTTTAAAACTTAAAAGCTGAGGTGGCAATGGGCCAGCCATACAGCTCAATGAGCCGACCAAGGTTGGAAAAGAAAGGTTCTCGAGTTGCAGGCTCGTTCCGGTAGACGAAATATAAAACGGCCTCCACTATATTGAGTGACGACGTGGAAAGACATGCAGGTATCCCAGGACCGTGTATTGTGGCATTCCTTGAGGGGCGCCTATGTTCAGCAGTGGACTTGTGAAGGTCTGTAATGATGATGATGAAATAAGTAAATCAAATATTCATCTATTTCATAATTTGAACTCAAGTAAAGTCTTAAGGTGAATAACTAAACAACTATACTCTGAAAGGTAAAGCCACATTTGCGTGTATTTTCGAGTGGTCGATACACTTTCAAAGGACTATCTTACCACGACGTGCGTTGGACTGTTGCCAGCTACTTTCAACTCAGGACTGTATCATCCTTGCAGTGTCTGTCGAAATGTAGGTTTTAAGTAGTAAATGTCCGACCCAGTCGCAAATCAAGAAATCGCTATCCAAATGTTATTATTGTAAAATGTTTCGGACTTACTGTTACTTAATTCTACAAAATGTTAACGAGAAATAAAAATAATATAAATAAATATGAAAAAGATTGGTGTATACTATTATACCGTATAAGAGCGGGTAGAGTGACTTTTTTTATAGAAGTGCTGGGAAACGAGCGTGCGGCTCACCTAATGGAAAGTGTTGATTAAAGGGCGCTGCATACAGGACGGAATCAGCACGTTCACGGGACGGCGACGGAACGTGTTTTTATGTCAACACGGGCGGGAGTTAAATGCATACGCACCCGGACAGTGACTCGAAAGATGGAGTTTTCATTTGAAGAATTGGCATTAATTGCTATTGCTTTAGATGTTGAAGAAGCTTCAACCGTCAGAGTAAAAGGAGATTTTCTATACATCCTACGTGGCAGAAAAGAGAACAAGAAGGTGAACGGGACGTGGCACGCGCCGGGCGGGACGGGGTAAACATCATCGCCGACGATATTTTTCCCGTCCCGTTCATGCCACGTCCCTGTCCCGTCCGTGCATCCGTAACGTATGCATTATCACGTACATTTTCTATGAAATATCGTTTCCAAAATTTCACGTCCCGCTCCGTCTTAAATAAAACACGTTACGTATGAAGGACCTTACCAAACTGCAAAACTGCGTTCTTCAAAAAGGAGTAAGCTCACTTCTTGAAGGCCCCTAAGTCGTATTGTTTCGGAAAAATCGCCGGTTTTAAAACTTACCACAAAGAAATCGGTAGAGGAGAAAAACCTCCTAATAAATCGCACCGTGGTGGACCGCCAAGCACCTTTTCAAGCTGACAGAAACGCCTCAGTTCTATAGCTTCGCGTTCGAGGTGTGCAATACGATAACTACAATTTTTTTACCTAAGATGAATACAAATATTTTTTTTGATATTTTTTGGGTTTAATACTATAAAACTTTATAGTTAACATAATTTAGTAGTAGTCGTAAGTAGTAGTTGTAGTAAACAATATTTTATTTAATTATTTTCACTAATTATGGAACACGAAACGACAAAAATTGTAATTACTCATTCTTTTATAACACTAAAGTGAGAAAAGACTAACAGTCCACCTGTTGGCAAGTGGCTATTGCAGGCTTCAACAAAAAGCTACGAATGCGTTGTCACCTCTAAGGACTAAGAGGAATGCCTTACAGCCGGTCATAATGCTGGCTATACCTTTCAGACCGGAAATCATCCGTGCAAGCACGGGTATTCTCAGCGCAGGTGGCAGAAATTGATAAGAGTCGGGTACCTCCCCAAACCTGATTCCTCGACAAAAAATAGAGTCCTACCTCTTAATAAAACGTGAGGTGTTGTTAGTGATCACAACAAAAATATCAAAATCCTCTTGACCTTAGACAGATGATATTCTTGATCATGTATAATCCATCCAACTAACTACTTACCCGTATCTACCCAGTCGGACTCCAAGGTAAATACAATGGTAGTACCACTGTGGGAGACTTCTCCACCTCCAATTCATACATTCAATTCATTACATGCAGTTCACCACCACACATAACCTACACCATCTAGAAAAAGAGTCCTCCCACTTAGAAAGGAATCCTACTACTTATGGAAAGAGTTCTACTACTTATAAAAAAAGTCTTACCCTTTAGAAAGGAGTTCTACTACTTGTAAAAAAGACCTACCCTTAAGAAAGGAGTTCTACTACTTATAAAAAAAACCTACCGTTTGGAAAGGAGTTCTACTACTTGTAAGAAAAGTCCTACCCTTAAGAAAGGAGTTCTGCTACTTATAAAAAGTCTTACCCTTTAGAAAGGAGTTCTACTACTTGTAAAAAAAGACCTACCCTTAAGAAAGGAGTTCTACTACTTATAAAAAAGTCTTACCCCTTAGAAAGGAGTTCTACTACTTACAAAAAAGTCTTACCCTTTAGAAAAGAGTTCCACTACTTGTAAAAAAGAGACCTACCCTTAAGAAAGGAGTTCTACTACTTATAAAAAAATACCTACCGTATGGAAAGGAGTTCTACTACTTTTAAAAAAATACCTACTGTTTGGAAAGGAGTTTTACTACTTATAAAAAAATCTTACCCTTTAGAAAGAAGTTCTACTGCTAGTAAAAAGAGGCCTACCCTTAAGAAAGGAGTTCAACTACTTGTAAAAAAAGACCTACCCTTAAGAAAGGAGTTCTACTACTTATAAAAAATACCTACCGTATGAAAAGGAGTTCTACTACTTATAAAAAAAGTCGTACCCTTTAGAAAGGTCTACTACTTGTAAAAAAAGACCTACCCATAAGAAAGTAGTTCTACTACTTATAAAAAGAGTCCTAGCACCTATAAAGGAGTCCTATTACTTATAAAAGGAGTCCTACCACCTAGACAAGATATTTTAGAAAACTATTCTATTTTCAAAATTGAAACGCATGTCTTAGCCAATTATGCGCGATAGCTTTATTAGTTCTTGTGTGCATCGGTATCCCTAGGCTGTATGGATTTGTTTACCGTTAGCATGCTCGCTGGGCCGATGTCGGAAACTGGTCCAGTAGGCACCGATCGTAGTTAAGATATGCATGTTAGCTCGGTGGGTGAATACAAAATATAACCACGCTCCCGCCCGTCGTTTATTTATTTATGGTTTTCGGTCAAAGGCATTTTAATTTACTTTTTGCATATTTGATTTATCTACATTATTTTTAAACCAATAAAAAAATGACGAAGCGCTACCGTACGCGATAAGTGTCGTCGAAACCAAGGCAAAACTCTGCTCAACTTATTGAAAGAACAAACACTCGCGCACACCTCTGCTACTGTGCTTTTGAAATCACTTGCAACTAACAACATGGTTTCAGGTACATATGTAATGTATGCATACAGAAATGGTCACTAACGAGCTTTTATGGAAAGACAGAAAAAAGATTTGTGCGTTAGTGCGTATTAAGAAGTTGAGCATGGTTCCTACGTCACTTGAACTTGAAAAGTACCGTCTATTTTTCTTTGTGGATCTGAGACCTTATCTATTTTGTGAGGACTGATCATATTTGGTAACATTTTTTTTGGTATCGAGTTACTAAAAGTATGTATTCGCCACCGTGTTACCTGTGAGCAAACCCTCATATGATAATTATATGAACTTTATTTGCTCATTACAGCCTTTCATCAATGATGTTCTATTTAAAAGTCAACTGCTAAACATAGGCCTCATATAAAAATTCATATCAGGATCATCTTATAAAATTTCCAGTATAGAATGTTTCCCAAGTGTGGCAGGAGGGTTGGTTACTGCTGTATTATTGTAATTAAGTTTTTTTAGAGAATGAAGGTGACCAACGAGCACACAGTCCTCCTGTTGGTAAGTGGATGCTGTGGCCATAGACACCTACATTTATCCTCGATTAAGAATCAAACTTCTTTATTATATCTATTATTAAAACGCAGATGCATTGTCATCCCTGAGGACTAAGATGAAATGTCTAGTTTCTAGTAAAAAAGGGTGTCCGGTTCTCTACACTCACTATACGAAACACAGCTGTATTAAGCTGCTAATTTGCGTTGGTATTCTGTGAAAGCATGGTCCTAACCCGGTCGGGTTGACCCATTCATGTTACAACCGTAATATAGCTGTAGCGTGGCTCTACCATGTATAAAATGTGAGTTGTTATGGGGTCGTTTTTAGTGGTTAAACCACTAATCCGCTGTCCCGAGAATCCGCTACCTCAATATCGTCATCCTGTGGATGTGATTAGAGGCGAAAGGAAACTGAAACTGGAGATTGGCAGTAGCATATTCCTTATGACTCAATCTTATTTATCTTCAGCGCCTGCCAAGCGTGGCTACTATGGCATATATAGGGTCCATGTTCGCTTAATAGGTAGGGTCCTGTGGACTTTGGTGGCCTGTAATGATAATGGTGAATAATGAGTTAAAGTTGTTAGAAACTACCTTGCCTATATACGCTTAATGAAATAAAATGATGTCTTACCTATTTTAAAGAGCACCTCTGCCCTCTGTCAACTGTGTGCACTATTCTCGTAATCACTAATCCCAGCACCACTACTCCCGGTTAGCCACCGCAGAGTCTACTTCACCTTAGGACGCCTCGTGTAAAGGTGAAAAACACGTATCGCATGATTGACGGTGGTCTGTATTTCCTAGTGTAGTGATGTTGGAAGTAGTGGTGCTTGAAATAGTGGCGACGGGGTTAGTGTACGCAATTGAGGGAGAGCGGGAGGTGCTCTTCAAACCAGGTAAGACATATCACTTTATTTTATTAAGCGGATATGGGCAAGGGAATTTGTACCAACTTTAATATAATGGATTTCCGCAAAGTAACGCCTGATTCTATTAATTATTATGAATGCTGAATATTTATATTTATGGGAAGATGCTTGTTACCATATCCCTTTTCATTTTCCTCTGACACCTTTTACGTCACCCACGGGATAATATGAGAGAGTATAATTTACTACCCGGCATATGTATTATATAGTTATGATTTGATGACAAATATGAACTTAATAAAAATAATAATGATAATGACCCTTTACAGGCATCTATGGACCTTCCTCCCGACAAAGCGAAATTACTACGCAACTATGACCTCGAGAAGAAGTGGGAGATCATCTGCGATCAAGATATGGTGCAAGCTAAGGACTCGCCGGCGCACTACCTCAACAAGCTGCGGACGTACCTCGACCCCAAGGCCTCGAGGAGTCATAGGGTAAGTTATAATTTAACGATGTTCGAAACATTGTACAATATTTTAATTTTAAATTACTGGTAATTACTATTACTTTTTAATTAATGCAATCCACAAATTACATCGGATAGTTTTTGGAGTTCGTCAAAATTTAGATGATGATTAATATTTCTTCACAAGCTTAACTCTCTTGCTTCCGCTTTAATATAGAATGAACAATGTCGATTTTTTAATAAATAGTAGTAAGTGGATGGAATGGAGTCATAGACATCTACATCTTTAATCGATTACGAATTAAAATACGGATGTCACTCCTGAGGACCAGATGGAGTGCCTCGATTCCAGTACAAAGGGTCTCCGGTTATCCACACTCAAAAAGCGAAACACAGCAACATTGAGCTGGTATTCTGTGAGAGCTTGGTTCTTCCCCGGTCTACCCAACCCATTACTGCTACAAGTATAATATACAAGCACTTTGTTTCTATCGTTGCTCTATTATTATTTCGTTACTTTGTACGTTTTTTAGTTACATTGGTTTTACGTACATTATTGTTACTTTTAATTTGTAGTCAGCCGTCATTTGCCTTCTTAAGTTCGCTGCTGAAGATAGGCCATCTGTACTTATTTGTTTCTTTCTTTCTATATGCATAAGGCCTATGTCTTGCTACAATGGTTATGCTTTACTTAAAATTTAGTGATAAGTACGATTTGCAATAAATAATAAAACATCGTTGTACACTTAGTGAGCAAGTAAACAGGTACTTGGAAAACTTGAACTTTGGATTGTTGACCGCAGACTGTAACGCTGTTTACCGTCACCATTCTGTATATTTGGACTTAATGTTTGTGAGAGTCATTTTTTTATATTTCACCTTTAGTGAATCGACAGAAAGTTGTCCGTTAATCGGCAGAATTATCCGCAAGCAAGTGGGGTTTGGTACTTCACCAAATTAAAGCAAATATATTCAATTAAAATCCTTATCAATAACAACAAGAACAGTACAGTAGTAATAATTAATAGTAGTCTACTAGACTCGATTTTTTTAATATAAGAGGGAGCAAGCGAGCATACGGCTCACGATGGTAAGTGATTACCGCCGCCCACAGCTGCAATAACAAGGGAATTTCAGGTGCGTTGCCGGGCTTTCGAAAATTAATAGGCTCTTTCTTAAAAGTCCCTAAGTTGTATCGGTCTGGAAGGTACAATGTATGCAGGAAAGTATTACAATATTCCTATATATCATAGGCAATATCTATATTTAAAATATAAAAACACGTTGTAATGAACATTATCTTGATTTTGTTCACAAAATACCCTAATAAGTTTTTTTTTTATAGAATAAAGGAGACAAACAAGCACACAGTCCACCTGATGGCAAATGGATGCTGTGGCTCATAGACACTTACATTTACATCATATATCTTCCTAGATTAAGAATTAAAACGCAAATGCCTTCTCACCCCTGAGGACTAAGATGGAATGCCTCGTTTCCAGTAAAAAGGGTTTGCGGATCCCTACACTCACCATACGAAACACAGCAACATTACGCTGCTATTTTACGCTGGTATTATTCTGTGAGAACGCGGCCCTTCCCCGGTCGAGCCGACCCATTCGTGCTATAACTAGAACATAACTGTAGCGTAGTTCTGACACGTAAAAAGGTATTTCTTTTATAAACATACTAACCACTAGTTAGGCCTTCATTTCAAGTGAAACATGTTAAAAAAGCTATCTGCTCGCTCTCACACTCGTTCGCCTGGAATCCTTCGGGCAGTGTCGTGGGACTGCGGTCGGCGCGGCGCGGCTCTGAGATCTGCGCGAACTGGAGCGGGCTCACTGAACAGATCCAATTTCATGCCGCTCCGCCATGTATGATAACTTTTACTGTCGCAGTGGATTATCTAGCAAGCCTTATCTTGATGCGGCTAATTATACTTTCATTTTGTCGGCGTACTGTTCTCTCTTTTTAACTTATTTATTTGACAGCACCTTATAATGTCATAGCAAATTACACGGTACACACACCTAAAATATATGTAAAATTAAACTAAATAACTTCAAATGTGGAAATGTAATTATCTAAGGAAATAAACGATGTTGTTTTTTTTCGACAAGTTATTGATAATCCACCTACCGGCGGTAGCGTGTGTTCTAAGTAAATAAATTCAAGTGCAGTCAAAAAAGTTCTACCCAACTTCAAAGCTCCCAGCGCTGATTTTCAATGATCCGAGCTCAGCTCATAGAAATGCTACGACTGTAACTAAAATAAACTAATCTAGTTGTCTCGACGCAAGTGAGATCACTTTTTTTACAGCATAAGCTGCAGAGCTTAGTCTGCTTGCTAGTTAAATGCCAGAAAAAGCTTATGACTTCTGACAGATGGTGTACCATCATGTCGCTTACGTCAGACGCATAATTTATAACCCAGGGCGACAAGCAACAGCGTCAGAGGTGCGAGATGTCCCGTACTGCATCGTCAATTCACTTGTCAAGCATGACCATTAATTTCTCCCTACAACGCGAAACACAGTTGATTTTTACGAAATAGTGCTAGAGCTGAAGAACATGAATAATGTTTTAAATTATATCTTATAAACAAAACAAAAACAATGTATTATTTTTTTTTTAAATTTAAATTATTTATCGGTAAGCGAAGTGTAAGGCAACCCCCCATTAAATGGATTGGCTAATTTGTAAGACATGCTTCTTGCATGTGGAGATGTGGGTGTCTTGGGATCAGGACCGTGTTATGTAGAATTTTTCGAGCGAGGCCTTTGTTGAGCAGTGGTTTTATTAAGGACTGTAATGATGACGTTGATGAATTCTAAAGATTAAGTTCATAAAGTAAGTGTAGAATAAATGGAACGTCAACTGCCAGTGTGAGAATATATTTTCACTTAGATTTGTATGTCAATAATTGTCTATGTTACTCTCATTGTGTTTTATTTAGTTCGGAACAGCACGCTGTAGTCCAGAAGCCTATCCCATTAATAGTTTTCGAAGTTTTTTTTTTTATAGAAACTAGGAAACTAGAGGCAAACTAGCATACTCTTCATGTGGTGTTAAGTGACTACCGCCGCTCATGAACATCCGCAACACCAGAGGAATCGCAGGTGCGTTGCCGGCCCTTTAGTAAGGTTTCCTCCCATGAATAAATAAACCGCGTGCACTTCGCAATGAGTGTTAAACCCAATGACAATCTCTGTCGACCAGTCTAAACTACAGGCTAGTTAGTAAACATAATACCTTAATACATTCACATTCAAGATAACAGTCAGTCAGGAGCTCAAGTCGTGAATATTAAGCAATGCTGTCGGCCCACTAGCGCTTGCGACACGGGCAAATCTGCGCTCATGCTTACACGCCACCAGTACGATAAATTAGATGTCCTATTTCGTGAAGGTGTACTATATCAAATATACGTGTGTAGTTCGCTTTAAAACGATGTACATTCCGTGAAATTTGAATTTGCATATATCCATCGTTTACCTATTTTGTATATTTATATTGTAGTGTAGTAGTGTTACAATAAAGAATATTAAAATTTTAAGTAAAAACGGACTTCAAAGAATTAAAACAAGTCTGTGCTAGTTATAACAGTGTGTGTGAAGCTCTTTAGTTATTATTTTTAATTCTTTGAAATCATGATTTAATTTTTGTTTAAAGTTTACCCTTTTGAGTGGTACAAGAAATATCACAAGTCGTCTAAATAGTTACATTAAAAACTTTATTTCCCATTTTGCCACCGTAAGGACTGGATTTGTCTCCAAATTTATGTGGTGACCTCACATTAATTTGTAGAAAAATCCACCCCTAAAATATAACGCATTTATTAAATAAAAGATAATCATAGTCTGTTTACAGTTGATGAATAGCATAATTCATACATACAAAAATATACATTCGAATTGTTTAACCTCTTTCTTTTTTTAAGATCGGTTGAAATAACAAAATTTTAACAGGACTCAATAGTAGTCTATTTAGAGTTTTGAGAAGTACTTTGCTCTTAATATATTTCTCACAAACATAAAATTTTCTTATTCGCAACATGGTAGAGCAACGCTGCAGCTACGTTATGGTTGTAGTCGGCTCGACCGGAGAAGGACCAAGCTCTCACAGAATATCAGCGTAAAATAATAACATGCAGTTGCTATTTTCTGATGAGTTTTGTATGGTGAGTGGAGAACCGGAGACCCTTCTAACTGGAAACGAGACATTCTATCTTAGTCCTCAGGGCTGACAACGCATCTGCGTTTGATCCTTAATCGATTATAAATGTAAATGTATATGGGCCACAGCATCCACTTACCATCAGATGGACTGTGTACTCGTCTGTCATCCTAATTTTATAAAAAAAATCCTTTATGAAAATGCGATTAGATTTTACACAATTTATTGAATATGACTCTAGTCTCAGTCACAACGAGATTTAAAATTGTCACGGTTTTAACGATATTTATTACATTTTCAATAAATATTCACTTAGCTTCTGTAACATATTCACCAACTTATCCCAGTCATTATATTTTCTCTCAGTTTAGTTGTCTATGTTCTCGTGATATCGTGAGATTTATCGTTCATTATATGTAATCGTATTTTACTTACCTATCAAATATGTTGGAGTAAAAGCTTCAGGAAAATTATGATTTTCCTTAATCATTCACATCTAATTTCCACCGTGTAGACAACCTGCTTTGTTATTTAAGCGTAAACAATGTACCCGTTGGATCGTGTACAGTCGGCGCGCTACATCGCCCCGCCATCACGCCATAAGCCACCGAGTCCTACACGCGGTACCGTTGCACGAACAATGGCCGATAGATCAGCGAGATACTCGTAAATCCAATCTGTATCTACGCTCATGCAATAGTAGGTTAGGTTTGTCTATATGGAACTTTGTAGTTTGATATCAATAAATATCATACATATACATCTGCTATGCACTGAAGTTTAGAGAATAATCTCTAAAGGGTGCATTTAAACCTAAGTTCTAATGAACAAAGATCTCACAACAGATTGTTATAAAGCAAATCCTCGAGCCACCTGCATGCAAGCTTCAATTCCATCTAATTAAAAGTCAACCCTTGTTGTTTTCAATTTAACCCTGTTTAAAATTCTACAGCCTAAAAGTTATAGATTACCTCGTAATATTTATCATGCTTGTCACGCTTGATAAGGAGGTTGGCCACCACAAACTTTTATTGTTATTACTTAGCTATTACCAGCAAGATGTTGGTCCAGATTCTCCCTGTTGGCTTTACGGTATCCACGGAATGATATGAGGTAGTGCGGATATTCCTACATCACTACGACACGTTTCGTTTTAAAGCTCCCTATGATCGTCAAAATCTACACCGAATAATGAAAACAATACCTTCTCAAAGAAGAACAGGCTATGATGGGTCTTTTTAATACCATATTACATAGGAATATAAAAAACACTTCTTTATTATATCTATACCACATTACAATGTTACTTACAACTTATAATCATGACATAAAATCAGTACAATTTCTGATGTATGATTTTTATTCAATGTTAATCTTAACAATATACCAACAACTAGTGTGCTTGCAAGTGTACAGTAATAATTATTTCCGCTCATCATTGTCCTATAATTTCTACTAAGGCAGTGACCCAAGTCCAGCTGTAGACTATTCAAAGGCTAATATTACTAATAACGAACATCAGAAAGGAAATCTATATATAGTTACCTATGGACGGAAACAACAAAAAGAAAACCGTGCAGTGGTGGTGTAAGAATATCCACTAGCCCACATCATCCCGAGGGTGTCGTAAGAGGCGACGGTGGGAAATTGAAACAGAAGATGGCTGCAGCATCTTCCTGATAACAACACAAAATAATAAAAAAACTGTGGTTGATAACCCGCTTGCCAAGCGTGTCAACTATGGCAAAATCCCGCCTATGAGGCTATCTATAGGGGAGGCCTATGATCAGCAGTGGACTTTTATAGGCTGCGATGATGATGTAAAAGAGTAAAGAGAAGAGGTGACGACAGAGGGAAATTGAAATGGGAGATGGGGAGCAGAATTTTCCTGATAACAGCTGAAAATAATTAAAAAAACCAAACGTGTCATGGCAAGCTTTTGAACATATTTCCCCTGTCAGGCAATTTATGGGAGAGGCTCTCTTCAACAGTAGATTTTTGCTAGACTGTAAACAATGAACGAAAAATAAAAGACAAAAAATGAAATCTTGCCGCACGTATGAAGTGCGGAGCAGGCGCTAGTATAGATGATATCTCGAGCGACGCGCTCCAGGCAATATGTAATAAGTTAGTTCTGCATTTGCGGGTTTGTCGGCTTACATGCCTTGCGACATGAACACGTTGTACATCGATCAGTTTAATATTGTTTTCTATGTTGTTATTGCTTGTAGCGCTGGACGGTACTTTTATTGCCATTATGTATTTGTTGTTTTTAAATGAGTTCAAAAAAACGAGAAGGTATATCGGATATATATCCGAGGCGTATGATATTATGATTGTTCACCGATTTCTCGGAAACGACTAAACTGATTTAATTGATTATTGTTTTAACAAATTGACGATACTTCAGATGTGATGAAAAGTTCTAGCCCAAAATTGGGGATGATATTTTGTGTGTAAAACAATCTTCTGTCTATAAAACGTTCTGTCTATTATACGTAGTAGAGCCCTGCTGCAGTTATATTAGTAGTATAATTGTAGCACGAATGGGTCGGCTCGACCGAGGAAGGACCACGCTCTCCCTGAATACCAGCGTCAAATAGTAGCTTTACGCTGCTGTATTTCGTATGGTGAGTGTAAAGAACCGGAGACCCTTTTTACTGTAAACGAGGCACTCCATCTTAGTCCTCACGGGTGACAGCGCATCTGCATTTTGATTTGTAATCGAGGATAGATGTGGATGTCTATGGGCCGCAGCAACCACTTACCACCAGTTGGACTGTGTGCTCGTTTGTCACCCTATCCTATAAAAAAAAACTTCTTTTCTATTCGATATAGATTATAAATAATACTTTTCTCAAGACGCGCTGTCGCCCTGAGGACTCAGATGGAACGCCTTGTTTCCAGTAATAAGGGTCTTCGGATCTGTACACCCATCATACGAAACATAGTAGTATTTAACTGAGATTTTACGCTGATATTCTATGAGAGCACGGTCCTTCCCCGGTCGAGCCGACCTACTCGTGCCACAACCATAATATAGCTGCAGCGTGGCTCTACCGCGTATAAAAACCACTGGTTCGACAAAAAACCTCTGTCCTGGGAACAATCAGCAAGAAAACCAGCGGAACTTTTTTTTTGAATAATAACAGTCTACAATCATGTATGTTACACAATTAACAATACATAACAAATTAGAAACAGCTTTTTCAGGTTTTATTATCATCCATAAATTAATTAATGTTATAATAACCCTTTTTATATAATCTTAGTTTAATAAAGTTTTTGAACCTTGTGCAGTGCAGGTCAAAGAATCATGCCCACTTTCCATACATACAAAAACCTGATAATGAAAGTTTATGTATAGTTATAAGGCATAGTAGAAAAACTACATGTAAGTTTAGAAAATAATGTAATATTGTCATTTTTACGATTTAAACGCTATGAAGCCCAAAAAATACTAAAATCACTTTTTAGGTTAGGTATGGCGTTACCAAATAGGTAATAAAGACATTTTTTTATTATTTTTAAATAATCTGTACTATACAAAGACTAATAAAAACGCCTACTGATTAAATGAAACATAAAATAATGTTTTATACACTCAGAAATAAAGTTGAGTAAAGTAAAGTAACATTGTGTAAAATGGAACGTCATAGAAAAAGGGTAGTTAAGATGCGTTCAAAATATGGTAATACGTTTACGCTTGACGTAGAATAAGCTTAAAGAAATA
>DWHP01000570.1:0-19184 GCA_018247895.1 Parnassius honrathi
GTCATGTTTGTGTACGATAGCGCAATAAATAAATATTGTATTCTACTACATAAATGATAGTACTTTTATACTGATAACTAAAGCAATTCGTCGAAAATATCAGAAATGCACAACGTTAATATTCAAGTTTTCACTTCAGCCGGTTTTTTTTCCGATCTACGGTGAACGAGCTTACAGTATCTTAAAGCCTTGGTATGGTGTGCTTAGGTTTGGATTTAATTTTGTTAATTATAGAATTCCAACCAGACGGCAGCACCCATCCAGATTCCCTATTGAAATTAGGATTATTTTTTAAAATTTCAAAAGCTTCGTGTATCATCCTTGGTAGGAAAAAAAGAACACCGCTTGCGGCAAAACGTAAAATATGTCGCTTGACCTAGTATGTCACTTAGTGAGATCAGCGGGGTACATTGTTCGAATCCCAGTCAGAGCCAACATATGTAAAAAAATATTGGTTTTCGAGTCCGATTGCAATGTAATAGCCTTCATAACTCAAAATCTAAAGCTTTTTAAAGCCTACTTCCAAACTTATTGGGTACGGCACTTATGTTAGGACTAGTGTGTGTCAGTTCGTACACCTGTGGCACTAAAATATTTCCTGCGTGGTTGCAGCTTTTCGATTGATTATTTGGGAAGTGTCCTCGTAATCAACCAGGAATATTCTGCTTCATACATGCATAATAGCGTATATTTAATTATATTCTATTTCATTCTATTTTGTTGATTATAGTGTGTCAAAGTGTTAGTTGTCAAGGGTTTCAAAAGCTGGCCTTTGTTTTTTTAATTTTTATTACGAACCGTATTAAATTATGTAATATTAAGTAAAACCAAATGTTAACAGCAACAAAATTGGCAAATATGGCAGGATTATCTACCATTCACAAAATACTTACAGGAATTGAAACTAACACATTTTTATCGGCATTCAATTGGCTTGGCAATCTTCAGTTCGGTGATCAGACGCAATTATTGGATTCAAGAGCGCACATGTGGCCGTTCATTCCGGTAATTGCCTTTATTTTATTCCATTCTAGTGACTATAATTAAATTAGATAGTTTATTTAAGAAATGAAATCAAATTTATTTACTTCTTCAGTGTAAGAAATCGAGACAGACAGTGTAAGAAACTTTTTACAAGAGAAGAAATAACGAAAGAAACACCGCAGCTATCTTCCTTTTTATTTTTTAATGGTTTTATTACAATAACATTTCATTTAATATATAAAAGTATATGATGCCATCGGTTACTCAAGAATGTTCTATGACAAACTCAAAAGGACCTTAAAATTTGAAGCTTAACAATACATGGCGAACCCGAGCGAACCAGCCCCCACAAGGAGCACCTGTTCACAAGTACGACGCAGAAGGTGTCTCAGCTACTGCTTCCACTCGACCATATCGTAGAGAAGTGGACGACCGGTCACCCGACCAAAAACCACCAACCGAGCATAACGTACCTAAATACACAGTATTTTACTAACCTCATACTTTTGATTGCTCATGGGACAAGTCACAACACCTATGGTATTATAGGTATATATGGTACCAAAATATATAATATTAATACTTCAGCATATTATATTATCTAAAAGTAAAGTCACGATTTTGCACAGCCTAGCGTTGAATTAGATCGATATCATTAATGCTCCTTTGTGAGCCTTCGTCATCAAAATATTAATTTAAGGACGGTGTCACATTTTTGACATGTTCGTATGTATTTAGATATTGAAGTCGCGAGCAGACTTACGGACACACATACACACAATAGTTTTCCGCTATATTTTATATGTTATACCAAACCAAACTTGATACTGGATCAGACCAACAAATTAAGAAAAACGGAACGCTGCTTACATTTTTGTTGAAGCCGAAACCATGTTCAATTTCTTGACACGCACTTTCGCACAAATCTTTTTACTTTATTTCTTTATCAGTCCATAAAAGTCTACTATCCATTAGTGCATATATATGCAACTAAAATCATGTTAATAGTTGCAAATGGTTTTAGATGCACACATGGACATGAGAGCGTGTTCTTACAATAAGGTGAGCATGGTTTCTCCTTGAACTACAGTAAACTGGAGCTAACGTAAGTTTTAAATTTTGCTGTAGATAGACTTCATATGTCATATATTTATTATATATTCGTGTACATCTCCTTATAAATGACTTTTTTAATCGCAGTTAGTCTTTTCAGAGTCCATTTTGTTATCTTCTCAGTATATATAAATTACGCGTTACGTTGTTGCCGCGATGGACTCCTAAACTACTTAACCGATTTTAATGAAATTTGCACACCGTGTGCAGTTTGGTCCAACTTGAGAGATGGGGTAGTTTTTTGCCCATGAGTGACCCATAATTTTTTTTGCGAATTTTAGGATTTGAATAGAACATGACAAAGGGTCGTCGAAAAGGGCAGAAGTCTGCCTGGCAAGCTAGTTATTTTTTAAATTATGAAGGTACCATTATTCTTCGGTGTAAGATATTCATTTTTACGTAAGCATATAGATTCTTTCCTTTTTAGATATATTGACCTGTAAAAGGTAGAATATTTTTTAAATAGTTCCCCTTACGAATCATAAGAGTAAAAATTATAAATTGCACGTACAACCTTAATACGTAGGTACATTGTATAATTTTAATACCACATGAATTTTTCTTATATGTCGCCGTAAAGTTATAAGTGTATGTAACCGGAGTGCTTATTAAAACCGAACTTTTATAATCTTGTCATTTGTATAAAGGAAATTCACAGCGAAGTACACATAAAATAAAGTACAAATAACAATTTAAAATGTTTGTTTTTTTTAATTTATTTCATACAGAAAAATAAGCCATTTGCATGTTTTATATTTAAACATAATGTTTTTTTTAATAAACGAAGTTACGGTTCAGCCTATGGGAAGTGGTTACTGCAACATGGAAATCTGCAGCCAACTTGATATAAAAAGCCTTTAGATGTATTGTCAGCTCTGGGGACTTGCCTCACAGTGTTTTGTGTGGTGAGTGTAGAGAACCGGATACCTTTTCACTGGAAACGGGGCATTCCATCTTAGTCCTCAGAGGTGACAACGCATCAACATTTTAATTCCTAATCGAGGATAGATGAATATATATGCCGCAGCATACACTTACCATCAGGTAGACTGTGTGCTGCTTTGTCATCTTCATTCTATTAAAAAAACATGGTTACGGATGGAGCCATGGCTAATACTACTAAATGCTAAATACAAGAATATATGAGCATACTTTGATGATTACTCATAACGGCTTATTTTTCTGTTGTTTTACTTTTAAGTCGCACTCGCATCTGTTCATACGTTACTTTGAAAGTAGTTTGTAGATCCTCATGATTGTTTTATATAATGGTTTACTCAATTTATACTCTCTACGTATAAATTTTTAGTTGTAATTACACTTATAAACATATTTTTAATATTTTCGTAAATTCAAAGTGGACCTACATAGAATTCCTTTTTCTTTCAATTCCGGCAGAAACTATAGAAGTTATAAGTACTGAGAAACATTTTGATAAACAGAACGACGTTGTGAGGATCCCTTGTATGACAGTTAACCCCAAAAATGTGAAGTGTTTTAATTTTTTTTTACTTGTACTTTGTCGGTAATAAGTAAGGAAAATAATCTTTTAGATTTAAAAACACTAGTAACCATACGCAATCTCGTATATTATTATATATAGAATTGCTAGTAAATGATGCTCAATAGAAATGGACCAAAAAATGTAATTAATAACCATAAAAATGAAAACCGCACTATACTCTTGGATTTTTAATATTACTCACTATATACGAAGTTTTCCCAAGTCGTAAACAAGTTTTGCAAACATAAATACACATGGATAATCATCTCGTTCGTAAATCAAACCTACGACCCGCAGCTCTGAATCTTAACGGTAATTGCTATCAAGTTATCAAAAATATTAAAATGGTTTTAAAGTTAAAAATGAGCACGTTTTAACTTTACTTTTTGTGTTATAAAAAGACATTTTTTATATTTTTACTAGTCTCTTTTTTTTTGTATTTTTACTTACACACATTAAATATAGAAAAAACTGTTAAATAATACATGAAGTTTACAGTTTACAAATTTGGTAACATACTAATATGACGAGTTGTTTCAAACAATAAAACAACTTGTCGTATTATTTAAGCGTACTGAACAGTACACGCTTATTTAGTGCATTGAACGAAGTCGTATCAAACTATAATGTATATAAACGCGTTTTTAACATATATATAATAAAGTAAAGCTCAAAAATAGTATAAGTATAAAGATTTATTTAAACTTGGAACTATAAAACTATATTATTAAACGTATCCCAGAAAACAATATATAAAGACAGAAGCCTCAACGGTAAACAGCAGACGTAACGGTACCTTGATTCAGGAACGACGCATCTGTCTTGAATTCTCTTTAATCACACTGTTTGCGGCACGGGATACCACTCAACAATTTAGTATTTTAAGGATCTGTTAGCGGGAATAACAAATTGTTCAGATGTTTGTTGTCATTGTTTTGCTTGCAACAAGAGTCGCGAGGTAGTCTCCCGGCCTCCACGGGGTGACTGTAACTGACACTCTGGTTTACGGGTTCACCCCGATGACGTCATCCTAGACCAATAGGGTGAAACTTCTTACGCATGCGTGCCACGCTAGCCGCCACGGCGCCGCAAAATTAAATAAAATTCCGCTTGGCTAGGAAAGGCGTACATTGCTACTTTGCTTTGTTTGATCTATGGGTTTGTTATGAAAAAGCTTCAATGTAATAGAAACCTTAACCTAACCAACGTTAATACTGAACACAATGTTTACGTACCAAGCTAAACGTTCTACAGGGAGTGACAGCTTTGAGAGCACCCTCGATAGACTTTCAAAGGACCAACATCACCATTCTTTTTGCTTCGCTCTTTCAAACATCACAGCTCATTATTAAGACGCTTTGTATACAAATTATTTTTTTCAAGATTTTCTCAAGTCTTAACTTTAATTGATTTTTAACTATTTATGACTTTTAATGTTATGGATGTATTTAGATAAAAATAGTTCCAAACACTTTGGAAGCATTTGGACCAAAATATAATCATCACTTTGTACGTATGAACACTAGTACTCAAATTGATTCCAAACCTACTGTGATATTTAAAAAGGGGGCAAATGAGCGTACAGCTCTCGTGATGGTATGGTGATGTGTCAAATTAAGCAGAATCGACAATTGACTCGAGTACCTTGTATTGGATGGATAGCTTGCCTCATAAAGAGTATATCTGCCATTGTAGCCACGGCAATTCTTTATTTTTTAATTGCTACTTGATGGAGGCTGCCCGGCTAGTTTGTGTCCCTCCGTCATCTCTTAGAATACCCATATAACAATATATATTCTTATACATCTACTATAAAATCATGGTTAATTTGCCTTCTTCGCGTACCTATACGAATGGGTCGGCTCGACCGGGGAGGGACCACGCTCTCACAGAATACCAGCGTGAAATAGTAGCTTAGTGCTGCTGTGTTTCGTACGGTGAGTGTAGAGAACCGGCTACCCTTTTTACTGGAAACGAGGCATTCCATCTTGATCCTCACAGGTGACAACGCATCTGCATTTTAATTCGTAGTTGAAGATAGATGTGGATGACTATGGGCCACAGCAACCACTTACCATCATGTGGACTGTGTGTTCGTTTATCACCTTATCCTATAAAAAAATGGTTGAGTAAGATACGTGAAAGTAGTATGGCCACCTTAAGCTTTGCCACCTTATAAAACCAAAACTAGGAGTAGGACTGGGACTAAAACGCATAGTCGTATTCTATAACTTATATAGGAAAAAACAATAGAAAGCAAGCTTTGGAAATAATTAGGAACACTTCAAAAAATGAATAAAAAAACTAACTACGCTACACCATACTAAAATCGACTAAAATATTTACTATAATATCAATTAAAATTGAAATCGATAAAGCAGTGGCCTTTTGACCTTGCGAACAAGACTGTAGTGTTTGTGTAATAAGAAAGAGACCATATTAACTGGATGAACATAGTACTCTCACGTACTACAGAGATAAAGAACGATGCTATAATTATAAATCTATACTTGAAGAAGACGTTTCCGGCAGAGTATGGAAATTTCTTAGGTCTTTTGGAGTTGGGAAAGCGAGTCAAAACATTTTTGTTCTTCTTGTGCAATAGATGATGTTACAAAATACAAACTAAAAATCACAATCTAGCCTTACCCAACACTGACAATCCGGCCTTTATTTTTAATCAAGTTACTGATAGTGATGTTGAGAAAAGAATTTTTGAGGTCAATTCTGACGCCAGTGGTAATACAGACCGCTTTAGTCGTAAAATGACTATCCTTATTGTCAATATATTAACTCCTTTAATAAAATTCATCTTTAATTACTCTATTTCGTTCTTGGCTACCTCCAGATTAAAATTATTAATTTTAATTAGTACGTCGAACGTAATATACGCGATAAAATCATTAAACACTAGTTTTATTAAAATAAACAAGTATTATTCTTCTAAACGTTTTCCCTTGCATTTCGTACATTCGGAAGTAGGAACCAAATACATCGGAATAGGTGCCTCCCACTTCTTTTCATTTTTAAATAATTTAGAATAAACATCAAGAACTAATAGCCAAACCTATTGTCTATTTGAAGAGCAGAAACAATAATGGTTCTGATAGAAATAGCGAAACCTTCAAAAGAGTATAATAAATGCTTAATTTTCAATCTCCATTCGAGCTTTAGTAAAAATACTGCGGCGGTCTCTGTGAGTAAGTCTTTGTCTGAATATGCATCGGGAGAGTGATTAAATTTATTAAAACTAAATATTTGTTTAAAAGTAAATGAATAAATAAGTTTTCTTAAATTCGCTTTATTACTATTGTAGTAAAGAAAACAAACTATTTTCAAAAAGTAATTGCTACTTCGAGCAACTAACAAAAATTCACTAAAATTTATGACTCTTAAGACTAGAGTCCTAATTTTGTTGATTTCGTTCAAATAAGAGATTTATATTATATTAATAGATATTCTATAAACGGTTACTTACAAATAGTTGTAGTTTTTCAAAGAAGATGTTTAGAAAAGTTTTCTTATTCTATATCTATTATTGAGAAGAAGATTTTCGTTAGTTTTACGACAAAAGAAGAAATTTTGTATTAGTAGTATCTTTACTCACTTTGATTAATTGATATGATTTGATTGAAAGATGATATGATAGGTGATGATGTCATGATTTCAAACAAAACAACCAAAATTTTTCCCTAAATGGTCCTGATTTCATATGGAAACACCTCATATAGCCAAACCCGAATAGTTCATCTAGTGAATATTACACTAATTGCAGTCCTTACACATCCCTTAACCTAACCCGACACTAGAACAACTAATTCAACAAAAAAAATTACGCCCTTTAATGGGTTAAATTAACAGGTCTTTTAAAGGACTCCCAATTTAATATAGTCGCTGATTAAGTCGTTGAACCTTTCTGCAAACAAATCACTCGTTTTGATCTCGAATAAATGAGTTTCTATGTCGCTGCCAATCTTTGAGACGTTTTGGACATCGAGCGTTACGAAAGGGAGGCTGATGACGGCTGCTAGAAGACCGAATGGCAGCATCTGTAAAATAAAATTCGATGCTTATAATAAACTATTCAAGCGATTCACGAGTAGTTTCAACGAAGGCTAGCTATCTACGTAGGACAGGATTATGGGGCACGAGTCTGTGTGCTATTAATGGTACACTCTATTCCGTAACTCTCATAGTCAGGTGAGACAATATCCGACGTGACTTCAGAGAGATCAGGTGCAGGACCTAAGGCTTATACGTCTTACAGTGAGTCATACACACACACACATACACCCAACTTCTCCGCTACGAAAATTTGATAAAATAAATGTACTTTACCACTGATTGCCTATAGGGGGAATGTTTGGCATAGCTGCCACGCACAGCTGCCACGCTAGGCAGTCGTGGTGGCATGGCAACCGAAGTTTTTATTCTCTGGTCGTTATTAGGAAGACGCTGCTGCCCATCTGCTGGTTTGTTTCCCTCTGCCGCCTCCTACGACACACATGGTACGATATGGGTTAGCGGATATCCTTACACCGCCGCGATACCATGACAAATTCCGTAATAAAGGTTTATTTTGTAATGTCTTAACATAATTTTATAATCCGTTCCGCAAAAAGTCATGGTTGACCGGATTTTAGATTATGGTAGATGTACCACAATTGCAATGATATCTTAGTGACACCCTGTAGGTATTATAAAAAAAATTTAATTCAAAGTTTACGTACCCTTTCATATAACATCATGTATTATTTTTGGATAAAGACTTACCTCCTTTAGGTCCTTCTCAAAGTTTTCATTTGGATAGATGAGGTCTGGATCTCGATTAAATCTTCGTAGGGCATTACAAAATTCACTGTAATAGTGCTCAATAAGCTGTTGATAGTGTTCTTGGCGAAACTTCTTATCCGTACCAGTAATGATGAAGTACAGCAGATCCCTGATTGGGCTGCCCATATTTATAAACTGAAAATCTAGAACTGCTACCTCCAATGTTCCGTCCTGAAAAATTAATAAGAAAAAGTTTAGCCTTGGTCACTGGTGATAGCACTTCTTTTTCGACATAGGATTCCCGATATTTTGTCTCACCACAAATATTACGTATTTAATATACGTCAACACAGATCTGAAAATAGTAGAGTTTAAAGTTTTGTGGTATCACCACATGTGGTTGTATAAGAAACATGACTTCATTGATTTAAATTATAAACAAATTATTTAATCATCATCAAAATCTCAAATACCACAAAATTGATACTTAGCGACATTTTCAAAATGATACCACATAAAAACTTTTTTCAAGTTGCTATATTATTTCTTTGCAGAGTTAGCGCGGCGGGACTATATTGTTCAGAGCATGTTATAAATCAGCAGGGCGAGTGCCCGTGGGGGTGAAACGAATCTTAATAGCCGTTGTTGTAGATTGAAAAGCCCTGTATCCAGAAATGCGTTTGCGACAAGCTAATAAAGAAGCAAACGGGTTGCTAGATGGTAGGATTTCTTATATGCCCAGAAGTCCGTCTGGAAGAGAAGGAAGGGCAGAGGGTTGTACCCACTTATTTATTGTTTATTTCTGTGGCCAAATACCGGTGATTGCACTGTGTTTCGGACGTGGGTTGATGGATTTTGGCATTCTCTCCTAGTCGATTTGAGATGTATAGAAATTATGTGATAGATGCCAAAAAAGAATATTATGGTAAATTAGAAAAGAAACTACTATATAAGATCCAATATTGTGGCCACCGAGCTCGCCAGACCAAACTTCGAACCTCCTTTGAATTTCTTTTATTGGCGTTGCCTGAAAGAAAAAGTCTACAAGGAACAAATGACGACCATTGACCGATTGTGGACTAGAATCCAGACAGCAGCTGCAGAAATCAGCGAAAGCGGTCCTAAACGGTCGTTTGTTCAACGTTGCAGAGCGTGTAATTACTGCAAATACCATTTCGAAAATTTGGTGTAATTTGTACAGTGTTCGTAATGGTGTCTAACATTATTAATAAATTAAAAAAGTATTACTCGTTTCTTTAACGATTGGTTCAAATACGTAACAAATTAGGTCCAGACGACTCTGCAACAATAGTAGCAATAATTGTTATTTAAGTCGTTTTTAATTAAAATTGCAATAACTTTTTAATTATTTATGAGACCTAGTAATAATAAAACACTTAAAATCGATATTTTTGTCTTCGGTTAAGAATCGAAATATAAACAAGTCAAAGTATATGAGATCTGTGATCTTGGAGTCATTCGAGGCTCTAAATTTATCTATGACAAGCATATATCTAGCATTAAAACCAGGGCATCTCAAGTCATGGTATTTACCATTCTCTATTCTTGTGCCTTCAACAGCCTAAAAACGATGCCAATTCTCTACTGTTCATTTGTACGACCCGTTCTTGAACACGCATTACAGGTCTGGATACCGCAATATGAGATGTATAAGTCTCGTATTGACGATGTCCGGAAAAGGTTTTTAAAGTATTTTGATTATAAAGCGTTTACGAATTCTCGGGACTATGAAGAGAGGTGCAAACGATATCACTTTCTTCCTTTACCTGTTCGGCGTATTATTAATGACGTATGTTTTATTTAATTTGTAATGGCTCCATTTACTCCTCGAAATTATTATCTGATGTTATTTTAAAAGTATGAGGAAACGCAAACTTATTTATATAAACAGAGCTCATACGAACTATAGACGTAATTATTTCATGATTATAACTGCTAAATTTATAAACTAGCTTAATATTTAGGGTTGGTTATAGACAATCGTTTCTCATGGGACTTGCGTGTTTAATTAGTATGTAACAGGCTTAGGGCAGTATAAGGTAAACTGAATCATATAAAATATGTTGTGAGCCGAGGAATCCAGTATACGCTGCACTATGCCCCAGCAGACGCAACGATCGGATATGGCTTAGGTGCACATGACCTTACATTTCTAACATATCTTAACAAAGTAAAGACTATACAGATTAAAATTCTTAAAGATATTAGTTGATCATAAAACGAAAATCGCTCTAGATAAAAATTATAAATTGTTATTTAAAATTTGCAAAATGATTCCCATAGATATGAAAGTAAAATTCATCATCATATTAGAACAGCATGGTACGCTAACATTTAAGAAACCTAGGACATATACAATGCCCAAGCGCCAAATTACTCAAAGGAGGGATTATCTTATACCTAGGGCTGAAAATTAATTTGGACGGCGTACAAGGCGACGTATAACCCCAACTTTGTGTAATGAGGTGGCGAATATATATGACGATAACATTACTGAGTCGCAGCTCAAATCCATCTTGAGGAAACATTATCTGTCACTGTGTCCATAGTGGTGAATGTTTCTTTAATCATTTTTGTGTTAATTTAAGTATTTATAAGTACCAAATATTGTTTAGGGAGTGTGAAACGATAAAATGTTGCGTTGCCGACAAACTGGCTTACAGTTTGGCAAAATCTGAAATGTAAATAATGTACACTCTTTATAAGAATAAATTAAAAAAAAATTGGTTCATTTAATACTCCCGAGTGTGGCAGAAAGTCTTAACCAGTGCAAATTTTGCTTTATATTAATTCCTAAATTATTCATAATATAGTTTTTAACTTTAAGGTATTGTTAACTAATGGATTTATCTTAGAACTGGCCTTTATTTAAACGTCTTTTATTTTGAATTCTAAAAGGGGATACTTGTAAACACAATACACAATAGCAGATTATTAACCTTCTTAATTAAAAATAAGCAATTACTGTAAATTTTCCGAATAAAATAAAATAATAAATTCAACATACCTCAAGTCTTCTATACATCAAATTATCCGGTCTGAAGTCGCCATGCGTTATCACCGCAAGGCGAATTGGCTTGAAGAACTTCTTGAAATTTTCAGTTTTACCATTTTCTTCCAAGAAGGTGGTAAGCCTTTCTCGATATTCTGCTTTGACAACGGTGATAACATTTTGAGACATTTTATCGAACAGAAATTTTGGAAAGGCAGAATTATTTTTTTCGAAGATTTTATTTCTCTTTTCAGGATTATCTTGTCCGAAAGCAACGGATAAAACGTGTAAATAAGCCATTTGTTTTATACATTCAGTAGCATGTTCCCAGGTTACACTTTCTAATCTGTTATAACACATGAAATTTTTTTTGTTTAAATTCTCCATAACTAGAGTCTCTCTTAAATATCCATTATTAAAGCCGTAACACTTAGCGGTTAGAAATCTGTTCCTTTCTGGTATTTTGTATTTCTCCTCTAACAATCTATATTCGTTTAATAGATTGGTATAGAATAAATGCTCTGTATCAAATACTGAAATATTAAAAACGGCTCTCGTTTTTTCAGGCATTACGACAACTTTTCCAAATAGTTCAAGGTCAGCTTTGTTTGGTGCAGAAATTTTCGCTTCATATAAATGAGACGTGTAGTTAGCACCGTTAGTATTAATTAATTTCATTTTTATGTCGCAGTTCTCATATTTCTCTTTAGTAGCAATAGTGTTGAGGACGTCGCGTAAAATTGGCCCGGTGTCCGTCATCGTAGGATATTAGGTAACAACTGAATAAATGTCGTGAACGACGCCACATTTTTATGATATGCTGTACTTCATTGTATATACGTCTTTGAGTTAAGGAACATCAGCTACCCAGATATTCTACGTCAAATTATGTAAAATTATTTAAGTAAAAAAAGTGAAAGTGAAATACACAAAATGGCAGATATTTTTTTTAAACTCTTATTCGCTTCACTTATGAGATTTAATGCAAACGCATTTGTTGAATATTTTTATTAAGTGTAAAGGGTTTGTTCTTGCGTTGTCCGTTTAAGTGAGTAATTGTTAGTTATTATCGAAATTTAAGACCGAGTGTATACATACTTATCTCGTCTTTTACACTGAGCGCTCTGCCACCACAGAGTCTATTCCATCTGAAGAAGCCTTGTGTAGTAGCTAAACACGTGTCGTATTATCGATGGTGGTATGTCTCTCCCGGTGTAGTGGTGTTTAGAGTGGTGTTGCTGGGATTAGGGGTGCTGCAGATGGTGCACGCAATTGAGTAAAGGTGGGAGATGCTGTTGAAACTAGGTGAGACACTTTATTTTATTTTATAACGTATAAGCAAACTAATGTTTAAGACCGGTTTCTTAATAGGATGTTCGCAAAGTAACGCCTGATTCTATTAGTTAACTCCATTCAACAACCCAATTTTTCAGTACATTTTCGATTATTCGCAACTTCATTTCATCATTGGCAACTCCGACTTCATGTTTTAAGTCATCAATCGTCTCTGGATGATTAGCGTAACACTAGTCCTTAACGGATCCCCACTAAAAAGACTGACGGAGTCAAATCGCAACTTCGAGGTGACATCAGCAATTCGGCTAATTATGTGATTTTTGAAAACAGTGCGCAAAATTGTTACATTGGCCGTGTGGCACGTTGCCTCGTCCTGTTGAAACCAAACGTCGTCTCAATCATACTCTTCAATTTTGGGAAACAAAAAATAGCATTTCCTTGCCCATTTTCGAAAACAATGGCCCAATAATGCCGCCAGACCAAAATCTGCATCAGACGATCACTCCTGGTTTCTCACATCATTACATACATCCATATCGGTTTCTCCACGATGACATGTAGATTTTCTGAACATATCCTCCGAGGTGGAAATGAGCTTTATCTGAAAAGATGATTTTTCGGTAAAATTGCTCATCTTCAATCAAGCTGTCTCCGGCCCATTGAGTAAACCAAAAACGCATCGCATGGTCATCCGTCTTCAGCTCTTGCACTAGTTGAACTTTGTACGAATTAATACGGAGATCTCTATGCAAAATTCTTCTCTAAAAGAAGTGCGCGAAATGTTAATTTCTTAAGAACGATGACGAGTTGTTGATGGTTGTTCACGCACACTCTGAGCAACAGCAGCGATGTTTTCGCTTGAGCGCACTGGACCAGTACGTACACGGGTTGTTTTATCCAACAACGATCCAGTTTCACGAACTCGCTTTCTTAATTGATCCACAAACTGCGTTTGTGTCAAATTATTTTCGTAAATTTCTTACAAATTGAGTAGAAGACTCGCCAATTTGGAAATAAGTTTTTAATATTTCCCAAGTTTGTTCAAGCGAAAAGCGAGCCATTTCATAAATGTCAAACATAAAACTAACTTTCTGTCACATCGGAGATGTCATCAAACCTTCCAACCTCAAAATAACCTATAGTTCCAAGTCCAAATGTTAGATGGACCACTCTGTATATGCTCTCTGTAACTTTTAAACAGAACACAGCACTGCACGCACTGTTGTATGCCAGCAGAAGAAAGTAAGAAGGTGCTTACTCACAGACTACTAGGCAAAATAGGAGTGTCAATCCTAGTAAATATTATCCCATATTAAAAATCTTTAGCTACGCAGATGAAAAAAAAGACATTCTCGTTAAATTAAGTAAACCGAATGGATACTAAAAAATAAAATGGCAGACATTCACTCGTATTTTCTTTATTATTATTATTCATATATTTGACTAATTTTATGACCGGATATCGTGCAGTGGCGATGTAAGGTTATCCACTACTTCACTTTATGCCATCCCGTGATTGTCGTAAGAGGCAGCAGGGGAAACAAATCAGGAGATGCACAGCAGTGTCTTCCCAATTACGAAAAAGAAACTGCGGTTACCAATCCGCTCGCCAAGCGTGGCAACTACGCAAGGTATCCCCCCCATGAGGCAATCTGAGGCCTATGTTCAGCAGTGGACCTTAATAGACTGTTAGGGTAACGGTATGACCAGATATTAAAACGTTATACTTCGCGCAGCACTGCATCTGAACTCCAATGTTAAAATCTTGGATATTATTTTAAAACAACGTTTAGTACTTACTTGATTATTATTACCTGCACGTTCCCCTAATTCTTCATATTAGATAACCAGTGTTACATGCTTACATTTTATACAATTTCTTGTTCGTGAAGATAAGGGCAGACTTTTATCATGCCCTATTATTTTTACCGACTTCAAAAAAGGAGGTTTTCAATTCTTCTTTTACGTTCTTTTTTGTATTTTACTCGATATATTTGTTAATTGTGAATTGATTTTATTGATTCTTTTCATTTTATTATTAAGTTATGCTTCAGGGGTGGTGGATATAAGTTTCCAGAAAAAACCCAAAACCCAACATGGAGGTTGTGATATTCCTTAATCCACTTTTACGTTTAGAGATTGTGGTGCTTCACAAGTCGAGCCCTTAATTCTTTTATACCCTACTTTCTTTCCTTTTCTTCTTTTAAGCTTTTTGAATTCGGTTCTTAACTACTTTTGAAGTTAAGAATATATCATGTAGCGGAGAGATAATTTTCAAATTTACAATAAAAACTAGTGATCCGCCCTGGCTTATTCCCCGGCTATTTAAATACAATTATGGACTTGGTTTGTGTAAATCCCCAAACCAAACACGGATTTGTGAACAGATTTTACATATTTCTAGGACCATTTCTAAATAACAAACTCAACAAGTCACTGAAGATATATAGTGTAAGTTATAAGAAATGTAATACAAATGTAAGGGAATTTTTTAATAAATTAAATTACGAAGACGCAGAAAAGTTGTTACAAATACTAAAATAATTTGTATTATTTGTAGGTAACAAATAATTGTTACTTAGTTAATATAATAGTTTAATTATTTAAATTATCGAGTGTCCTACATTATTGAATCCATAGTGTAAGTGATGGCCTGAAGCACAGGTACTCAACGTGGTTCAGGCAGGTATGTAGCTAATATTGTAAACTTGACTTTTCAATTTTTCATTTGTAGATTCTAGATTATTAAGCTACACGTAGTTTTAATTTTATAATTTGTTATTTTTGTTAGACTTATTGTAACTGTATTTAATTGTAATAATATTTGTTACTGTATGTAAACACGTGTAATTGGAAATGAAATGAATTTTTTTTATTTATTTACTGCGGTTGATTTCTGGATCTAACGGATCCAATTGCGAACCTAAAACATTCTCGAATCAACTTAATCCACACACACATACATAATTCCATTAAATTCGGTCCAGCCGCTTAGGAGTTCAGTCACATGACACACTGACAGAAAAGTTATATACAGGTTATCCCAGAAACCAACGTCAAGCCGAAAACGGGCAATAGACCAAGTCGTGACACTTATTAGAAAAAATAAAGAAAATCTTGGTCATGATATTTAGATAATAATTACTCTTTTGTATTATGTCAACTGAACGAGAAATTTCAGGAGCTGAACATTTAACTATCGAAGTTTTTTCCGGCACCATGCTGTTTTTACTTGGCGTGTTTTACAATCCTAGCCTTACAGTCGACTACGTTTGAAAGCTTCTCTCGTCATGGGTGATTTTAACACGTGTCTTCTAAGGAGTGACTCGCACTCCTTTCGATTGAAATCTATAGTTCAAGCAAGTAACTTGCTTATTCTCACTCTTTCTGCTACTAAATTTTTTCCAAATTATTCTCCATCTCTTCCGGATTTTAATCTTGTCAATATCCTGCTGATACATTTTCATATCACGACTTAATTTACTTATTATACAAATTACGAACACCTAAACCTAGATCGAGAATAATTTTAAATTAATTAATTATGGTGGTAATTTTAGTGGTATGGATTTAGATCGTTTGAGAGATGAAGCTGCCATAATCAACTAGACTGTTGCTTTTATTGCAGCTAACATCGATGAAAGGGTGGACAGCTTTAATTATTTTTAAACACAACTCTACGACGTTCATACTTCAATTCGGCCGGTCAGGCTTTAGCATTTGTCAGCTCAGCAGCTGTCAGTTTAGCAGCTGTCAGATTTGTTTCCCCTTCCGCCTCTTCCGACAACCACGGGATGGCATGAAGTGGGGTAGTGGATAACCTTACATCGCCACTGCGCGATATCCGGTCATAAAATTAGTTAAATGCGTCGGAGTTGAAAAGTTGGAGCTCAGTAGCATCCAACACGCATGCTACTGAGCTCCACCAAGAGATCATTAACAAACACGTTGAAGAGCCTCGGAGACGATAACTCTCCCTGCCTCACTCTGTAATCCAACCTGTATGACTCGGAGAGACTGTTTGACAATTTAACATGATGTGTTTGCATACCAATACGGAAAAATATTGATCTTCTCCGTTAGAATACCTCTGTCCTCCATCTTCCTCCAAAGTACATCATATCAAACGAGATCGAAAGCTTCGGAGAGGACCAGAAGATAGGCGTAAACAGGCGTCCTCCGGTCTGCATAGTATTGGAAAGTATGCTTGGGGCTCAAAATTAGACACTTTCAAAGAGAGCACTTTCAGAGACTCTCAAACACTTTCAAAGAGAGTGTAATCAAACTTATGAAGTTTGAAAAGAGGAGAGGAGACAACATGCCACCTTGCGGTATACCGCCTTTAACCGTACACCGGTTGGAGAACAAGTCATCAACACGTGTCCTTTGCCTGCGACTAAACAAGTAACTACGAAACCAGTCAATCAATTCAGGAGTTACATATGTTTAGAGAGGCTAAGATAGCTAACAGGAGATCGAAATCAACATTCTTAAATGCATTGCTAAAGTCAAGTAAGATAAAAATTGTTGCGTGCTGTTTAGTCATAACAAGACGAATATCCTCGGTAAACTTGACTAATCCAGTAGTCTTACTATGACTACCACAGAAACCGGATCGTAAAGATTCCACCGAGATAAGTAGAGGCTCCATTGTCGATGAACTATACGCTCAAAAACTTTTGAAAGTAATGGAATTATAGATATGGGGTAGTAGTCAGAGAAACTGAATGGTTTTGCGTTTTTGGGTATGGAAGTAATCTATACGCTTTTTTCAGGAAGAAGGAAAATTTTCAGACGAAATGGAGTAATTAAAGATGAATTTTGTAAAAGAAGTTAATATATATTAAAAATAATGATAATCATTTTACGACGAATGCGGTCTGTACCATTGATGTGAGAATTGACCTAAAAAATTCGTTTCTTAACATCACTATCTGTAATTAGACTAAAAATGAAATCAAGTTTGGGTAACGCTGACCCTTGATTTTTAGTTTGTATTTTGTGACATCATCTAAGGTACAAGAAGAAGAAAAATGCTGGTTAAGCTGCTTTAAGTCAATATAATGAGACTATTATTTCGAATCGCGTTCCTAGAAACTTAAGAAATTTCCACGCTCTGCCGGAATCATCTTCTTGAAGTATATTCTTAAAATATAGCATCGATCTTTATCTCTTCATAATCTGTTGCAGGTATTCCAGTTATTTTTGTATTTATCTCTATTAGCATCAGAGTTTTCAGGGACTGTAAGGGTAACGGTGTAATCAGATATTAAAACGTAATATTTCGCGGAGCATAATCCAATGTTAAAATGTTGGATATTATTTTAAAACAACGTTTAGTAATTACTTAATTATTATTACCTGCATGTTCACCTCATTCTTCATATTAGATAACCAGTGTGTTACACGCTTACATTTTATACAATTTCTTGTTAGTGTAGATAAAGGCAGACTTTTATCATGCCCTATTCTTTTCGCCAATTTCAAAAAAGAGGTTTTCAATTCTTCTTTTACGTTCTTTTTTGTATTTTACTCGAAATTTTTGTTAATTGTGAACTGATTTTATTGATTCATTTCATTTGTTTATTAGGTTATGTATCAGAGGTGGTGGATACACATTTTGAGAAAAAACCCAAAACCAAGTAATGAGGTTGTGATATTCCTTAATCTACTTTTACGTTTAGAGATTGTGGTTCTTCACAAGTCGAGCCCTTAAATCTTTGATACCCGTCTTTATTTTCTTTTCTTCTTTCTAGCTCTTTGAATTCGGCTCTTACTTACTTTTTATTAAAAATAAAATTTTCTTATGTTCTCCGGGCGACAAGCTAAGTCGTGACAGTTATTAGAAAAGTATAAAAGAAAATCTTGGTCATGTGCTGTTCGAATTATAAGGATTCGTAAATAAAAAGTAATAAAAATTGACACGTTGTGATGAGCTTTTAAGTCTTATAACTACAAATATTTTTGTCGTTTTTTATCTGTCATGTAACCATGTAACTCTTCTGAAAATTACTGTTAAAAGTTAAAACATAACCGCCTCAGTTTTAAATGAAATGTTAGATTTTTCAGCCATCACCCAACTTTTACCGACTGTACTGTAAAAAATGTACTAGTCTATTTTGTCAAATAACTTTAAAAGATTTTGAATTCCAAAATGGTATGACTGTTACGGCCCTCTCAAACAAACGCCTAGTCACACAGACACAGACTAACACGATATCGGCCGATCTATTTAACAAATTTTAGGTTCGCAACGCGACGTAATAAGCGCTGCCGGGTCAGCCGACTACACAAGAGGCTCACGGCCGTGCAGTCGCGGAATTCGTAGCCAACTGAACTTAGCGGCGCGGACACCGATGGCAACAAGAATTTCAACTGGTTTTTCAACCGGTTCTCCGCTCAAATAGGGCGCAAACAAACCCCTGTCCCGGACATAAGGATTTATGTCCGGGACGGGGTCGCGACGGCATGTTGCAATACTGAACTTAGCGGCGCGGACAC
>DWHP01000571.1:0-19166 GCA_018247895.1 Parnassius honrathi
GGTATTCTGTGAGAGCGTGGTCCCTCCCCGGTCGAGCCGACCCATTCGTGCTACAACTATATTTTTAATATAACAGCGGCATGGCTCTACCACGTATAATATAATATAACGTATATGCCAAATTTCAATTATTTATGTCCAATATTATCGTAGAATAAAAGAATACCTGTTACAAACAGACATGAGACATTCAGGTGAATCTGCTGGTGATCCAATTCTGCCTAACATAGTTAATAATATTCCAGTGAAGTTGTGGGTAAAAAGCTAGTTATGTTATACATTTATGTTAATATTCTTCGATTTATACGGTCGGTCAAATTTAGAGAAAACATAAAATAACCCACTAGACCATAGCATCCCGTGAGTGTCATTTGAAGTGGCCTGAATTGCATTTATCAGATTACATAAAATTTATAGAGGTATGTAAGGATATTTGCACTATTACCTCTCTCGCGTCCTCCACATCCATATACCTTCGCATATATGCTCGTCGGTTAATGCTCCTTCAATATATCGCCAAATTGGTCAACGTACTTTCGCCTGGAGCATCCCTTTCCGACTTTTCCGTTCACTTCTGCAACATAAATTTGCTTTGTCACTCTTTCCTCATTCAATCTTTCTACATGACCAGACCACCGAAGCATTCCTATCTTAATCCTGGTCACAACATCATCTTGCAACCCAAACTCTTTTTTATCACACAATTTCTCACCCTGTCACTCAGATTCAGCTCTAACATACTCCTTAATGAACGCATTTCTACTTCGTCTATTCTACCAACTTTCACCACTATACGATAAAGTAGGGACTAACACAGCGTTGCCTTTTTGACACATTCTGATATTCCACAATAGAGTGTGGAACCCCTTTTACTTTATTTCCTGGGTTCACTCGTCGTTCTATATCCTTATTATATTTCCCATCCCTGCCGTACGTATGATGTGTACACATCCCAAATATACAAACTCATCTACTTGCTCGACCAACTCATCAGATTAATGACACAAAGATACTATACATTACATTAGCATAATTTGTATTTTACACCTTTTACATTGTGTAGGAGAAAACCAAAGGAAATCTTATTGCTTTTTTTAACAAAACTTAAGTGACAAATTCAATATTTTACAATATTCAATATTCAAATAAAATAGTTGCAGGTTCGTTGTTACTTCTGAGAACTACCAATAATATCTTCATATATTTATAACACTTCTTGACATCAATGGATAAACCACAGAAATCTATTATTATTTAGATTTCTGTGGGATAAACCAAAGGCCGAAGAATTTTCGCTTCTTTATCGTACTACTTCATAGCATTTGTTCAGAGCACTCATACATTCCAAACAATATCGTATACTTTAATGTCGCGTGTTTACTGAACTAATCATTGAACATTTGTATGTTGTCAGATAACGAAAACTCAACAAGTGAGAGCGCCGCGCCGTCGCACTGAGATTGGAAATTAATGTTTCTCAGCTCGAACACATAGGCTTATTACCAAGTATGTCCTGGGAGTCAAATATTGATTAATGTCAACGTCGTACCAAAACTATTATCTTGATCGTTTCTTATACTTTGTTTAAGGTATCACCTACATTTCCCATCAAAACAGAGGCAAGCAAAGTTTAATCACTTGATCAGCATCAGGTTGACTACGTCCTTGCAAGTAGTGTTGCACAAAATCAGTCTTGGTCTTGCAGTACGATCTCGTTCTTGCATTTTTGAAAGACCAAGACCAAGACCGCCTAATTTTAGCAAGACCAGGACTAAGACTGACCGTGCAAGATTTGAGCAAGAACAAGACTAAACCTGCGAGATTTTTGCGTCTTGCAGTAAGGACTGAGAGTCGTTTTAGGGAGTATAGGAGTCCGGGTATACGCTTAGAAACTCTATGAGATGCAAAAAATAAATAAAAAATTGGACTTATGCGCATTACAAACAATGCCATAAACATACAAAGCTATGAAAATATCCATAAAAAGAAAAAAGAGTGCATCCCTAGTTCCCTAGTTTTGACCATCGGTACCTTTATAGTTTTTTTTAATAGGATAGGGTGACAAACGAGCACACAGTCCACCTGATGGTAAGTGTTGCTGTGGCCCATAGACATCTACATCTATCCTCGATTACGAATCAAAATTCAGATGCGTTTTCACCCGACTAAGATGGACTGCCTCGTTTCCAGTAAAAAGGGTCTCCGGTTCTCTACACTCACCATACGAAACACAGCAGCAATAAGCTACCATTATACGTTAGTCGTCTGTGAGAGCGTAGTCCTTCCCGGTCGAGGCGACACATTTATGCTACAACTATACTTCTAATATAACTGCAGCATGGCTCCACCACGTATAGCTTTAATAGTGCACGTCGTCTTGCTGTCGGCATCATCAAAGGTCGGATACTGACCTGTCAAAGAAATTTTGCAGCTATTCGGAAACACAAGGTCAAGATACACACGCCGGCGGCTTCTATTGATATCGCATGAAATCGTCTCCGCCGCGCCGCACGCACAACATTTGACGTTTGATTGCCGCCACAGAATACATGTTCCAATGAATAAAATAAGTTTCCGGGTGCTCAGAATGGACACAAATACATTATGCTGATCGCAGTATGATAGTTTATTCTAGTAAGTAATTATTGTAGTATTAACTATATGGGTTTATAATTATTACTTACTATTATTATTATTATATTGTCTAATGGACAAACATGTTCAATAAGTTCGCAGCAAATCTCGCTTTTTGGAGGTGTGTGTTTTAAAACACAACTTGCACGAATATGGCGTCACCCAAATATTGTGGACACTTTCAATACACTTGAAACGTGTAAAAATGTTCTACAATGCCAATCGAATAATATAAAAAGCGTGCAATAAGATCTTTGTGTAGTGTGTAGTGTATATAGATTATAGTGTCAAATAAATATTTACAATTCACCCACATTTTCATTTGTTTCATAACCGGCGAGACACATGATTTACTGTTTTATTTCAGTCTGAAAATAGCTGTGACAACATCATGACAGCTACAGTTCATTGGATGTTGAAAATATATCTTCCCTTCTCATCATTCGATGACGAAGCTACACAAGTGAATTTTCGATCGATTTGCCTAAATATGTTTTTTCCTCTAAGGTCCACACTTAGAAGGAAGGTCAAAGAGCGATTTGAAGAGCTTCAATTGAATCTTAAGAAACGACTACAACAGTAATAATAATAATAATAAGCTTTATAGATAATTATACAGTAAATATATGAAGTCTCTGATTTCTGAACTAGGAATTTTACCTGTATCTCAGAAATCAGTGCCCTCTCCCATTTTTTTTTACCTAATAAATTAACAATAAAGGTTCAAAATAACAAGAATGTTTCAAAAGTTATAGAAAAGAAAAATAAAAAAAATTACTATACTACTTAATTTACGTACTAACTGTTTGTAGAGAGTGTTAGGGTTGATGTGTGCGTGTGTGTGTGTGTATGTGTGGGTATGTATATATGCGTGTGCGTGTGTGTGTCAGCAAGCGTATTTTTACGTTTATGTATGCATGTGTTTTATATGTACTTATAAATAAATGAAAAATAACAGGAATCATCAAGCGGATTACATTTTAACATTAAACAAGTCCTCCGTTTCTTCATAATTTAATGATAAAAGTCATTTTTCTACCTTCTTTTTAAATTTGTAAAGTGGAAGTGGATAAAAGTCAAGAATTTTGTTTATTTTATTATACAAATGTACACTAAGATAACCATGTTGGCGCCTGGCAAAGGGACGTGCGGAAAGCGGTAGGAGTCAAGACATTAGCTATTGTACGTTTTCTTTCTATTTTTCTATTTTGTCTTTGTCGTATGCAGTAGCAAGAGTAGCGAATGATATCATATTATAAAACGATAACGAAGAAAAAACTCCACAAAGGATTAGGTTTGTCATAATTCTAGCACAGTTCCTATTGGGAAGATATACACATATGTTCACTATCGAGAGACTATTGGTGTTAGAGAGGAAATTTCGACAATTAATATCACTGGTCTCAATTGGCTGCAGCATGGTGATTTACTGAATTTACAAGTGAACTATACGGGATCGCCTCCATTTGACTATTGCGCCATTTACAAATAGAGTCAATAGATATAATAGAGAATGAAACCTGCAATTTTGAAACAAGGTCTGTATCCAATGCTTTTCAATTGCTTCACTATTTCTTAGACTGCGATCAGCACACTGTTTTAGTGATTGTGCAAAGTTATGTCGGAAAATGTTTCGAGAGCTACAATTATGAGTAAATGTAGTACCCGTAGTGTTCTGCCTCGTGGCTGTTACCTTGGTGGTGTTCGTTATAGCTTATTACCAACATCGGTTCAGGTATGCGATTGAAGTCGGCGACTTTGATTTTGGCCAACAAGCTCGCTTGGATTATAAAACATATACACAACGACTTAGGTACAGTTTTAGGAACACATTCGATTCAGGCCTTGAATTGATTGACAGGATTGAATACCAGCGTGAAATAGTAGCTTGATGCTGCTGTATTTCGTATGGTGAGTGTAGAGAACCGGAGACCCATTTTACTGGAAACGAGGCATTCCATCTTAGTCCTCACGGGTGACAACGCATCTGCATTTTAATTCGTTATTGAAGATAGATGTAGATGCCTATGGGCCACAGCAAACACTTGCCATCAGGTGGACTGTGTGCTCGTTTGTCACCCTGTCCTATAAAAAAAAATAGATATCCTGATGAGTCAGTCAGTCAGACTGAAAATTCTCTGCAAATTTGGTCGGTTATTTCAAAATAACCCTGTATCATGATTATCATCATTAAAACCTTTCACAAGTCCACTGCGGCACGTAGGCCTCCCCCAAGGAATGCCACAAAAAGTCCGGTCCTGAGCCACCTGCATCCATCGACATCCCGCATGTCTTACCAGGTCCATCTAGTGGGGAGTCGTCTTACACTTCGCTCACCGGTACGAGGCTGCCTCTCGAGAACCTTTTTACCCATCGGTTGTTGGTTCATCGAGCTATATGGCGGGGCCAATGCCATTTCAGCTTACTAATCCATTGGGCTAAGTCGGTCGCTCTGGTTCTACTACGGATATCTCATTTCTAAGTTTGTCACACAGAGAAAACCTGAGCATAGTCCTTTGCATAGCTCGCTCTTGAGCTTCCTCATACGACCAGAAGTGAAGAAACACGTTTCAGATCTGTAAGACATCACTAGCTACACGCACTGGCTGTACAATCTCGTTTTCAGGTTTTGAGGTATACGTGTCGAAAAGATGTGTGGTAATCTCCCGAACGCTGCCCAGCCGAGTTGAATCCATCGATTGACGTCCCGGTAGCCATTACGCGGCACGGATATAAAAATACTTTAGCTAGAAAAGAAATATTTCATCATTTCATGTTTTCGTAAACGGGTTAGACTGTGAAACAATAGGTACGCAGAGAGTTATGTCACTGATTTTTTTTATATAGTACAGCTGTGAAAAACAAAAACAAAAGTAGTTTTATAATGAAAGTGATATACTAATACATTGTGTAAACATTATAATATAAGAACAAATACAAACTATAATGATGAAGAATGATATCAGTTGCTCGACTCCACACAGTCAGTAGTTCATTTATGAGTCGATACGCTTTTATAGCAAAGTTCAAAAAATCAAGGACTCTTAACTAAACAAAAATCTTATGAAAAGCGTTACTAAAATATATATGAAAACGGGTACATAGTTAATAATAACCACTGGGAATGAAGTGATCGCTTTCAAACGGTTTCAGTAATATGGTAAGTAGTTTGTAAAACCTGTGTTGTTTATGGTACAATTTTTCTTTGAAGAAAAGTATTTTTTTTATAAGAGACTACTTTACAAGGGTTGGATGCAAGGAAGGACCACATCCTATCCCAATCGGCAGATCTATTGCCAACACGGAGGCAGCCTAAAGAATGCGATCTTGATTTCAGAGTTAGTGGCACCACACTCCTGAGTAGACAATGATCCGAGGAATAAAGAGGGGCATCGACGGAGACCTCATATGTGTCTGAATGAGAGATCGGCGGAAGGTCCAACAGGGAAGGTGCATGATCATCTATATCTAGAATCCGTGTAGGCGAATTAACCAGTTGTGTCAGACCATATGCCAAAGCAAAATCATGAACAGATCTCCCTGCGTGATCGGTTAAACGCCATTCAGCCGTGGTGGGCGTTAAATTGGTCGAGGGTCACGATCTCTGCAGGTGAATATTCGTACGTGGTCGGTGAGTCGGTCTGTTTTGACATTACCGCTATGGGACCTATAGAGGCACTCTTAGACGAGCAAATGGTCGCCGCTGTCTACGCGTAGCCAAAAGATCGACAGGCCCGACCCTTCAAGACCGCCGCGGCGTCGAAAATAGATATCCTTTCTGACGTTTACGCACATTCCTGTCACAGGCTTAAAGGAGTGTTCCAATTTGTACCTCGGGCAGGAGAGATAAGATGTATCAGCTGGAGAGGACACTTGCGTCTCGGTCAGAAAGAGCAAGGCCGACTTCGCTGTCTCGAGATGGTAGTGGACGGCGTTTAAACTCGAGTGAAGCCGTATATTACAGACGTTCACGGATAGCGCGGCAGGGGTTGCCTTGGTCTCAGCAGCTCTTGCTCAGCAGTTATTGTTTTGAGCGGAATTTGCACCCCCTGAGCACGTGGGGCAGCCAGTGTGCCCACGCTCTGGAGTGGAGTAGCTTGGTCGTGGATGCTAAGCGATTAATTCCGCTGCGCTGGTGGGTATGGGACTAGACGAAACGCAAAAGCAGAGCTTCCACTTCACGCCGGTATTCTGTGAGGTCGCGGTACCACTCCGGTTTGAACCAGCCCATACGTCCAACAGCAAAAGTTGCCGCATGACTCTATCACTTGAATCTTGTCTCGCTGGGTTTCTTGTCAGATCTTCCCATGACCGAGTATTTTATTCACACCAGTAACAAAAGCAAAAAAATTACTTTCCATAACAATTACCTGTAATTTTTATTGAATAAAAATTATCCTATTCTATTCTAGGGTTTTTTCATTTTGTTCGAGGTTTTTTTTATTTTCCAAAGCAGAATTACATATCCCACATATGTACTTATTACTTAAAAAGAAAACGAAACAATAGGATCAAATCATAGATTATGATATATAATTATATGATCAAAGTATATTCAGCTGTTCTGGCACGGGTTCATGCAGAAAAATATAAATCATTTGTCAAATAACTCAATCACATAAACGTCATGTCAAAATTACGTATAAAAAAATCAAAAAAGATCGTAAAATATTTAACAAAGCAAAATGTAAGTACCGAGCGGTTATTCTAGCATGCTTGTGTGAGGTATCTTCATGGTGATGTTGAGAAGTGCCATTATAGCTGCATTCCTTAGCATCCCTAATCCCATCGTCGCTTTCAATGGATTAAGGACCTGGTCCAAGAAAGTTATTTACCAAAAGATTGACCTCTGCACACAATCATGTTGCAGCCCTATCGTTCCAGGTCTATATTTGAGCAATGCTAAAGCGGCCGTTGACGCGAATATCATCAGATGCCTTAAAATCACCCACGTCCTCACCATTGAAGCTCATAAGATACCAAAGTCAGCTTTCCCCAATCCTAATATTGCAACACTCTTCATTAGGGCATCTGACTCTCCTCAAACCAATCTCCTGCCCTACTTCCCAATGGCTAACGCATTCATTGACGAGGGAATTAAGAAGGGAAATGTGCTTGTCCATTGTCATTTTGGAGTTTCACGGTCGGCTACAATCGTTATCGCATATATTATGGCCAAATACAACTTGAGTTTTGAAGAGGCATTTGCTTACGTGCGTAACAGAAGACGGTTTATCAATCCAAACCCTGGGTTCATAAGTCAGCTTAAGGAATATCAGCGACTGAATTACGACGTTGACGGGTTACTTCGGCTGGAAGCGTATTTGTGTGTTAAAGCAAGGGAACACAAATACAAAATAGCATCCGTGGCGGCGGTTTGTGTCGGTATTATCGTACCATTAGCCGTGTTAATTGCGTGACACGCTGACCTCCCAATTTATTACAGTGTAACTAGTGTAAAAAAATAAACCTTGTTGATCAAACTTATTTAAATTAATTATTGTCTATCAATCTTCTACAGTTTAGTGTTAAATAAATATAGAATGCATGTAACCTTTGTTCTGTATATTTATGAGTCCATTATAATATACTGCAAGACATGGATTTCAAACAGCATGTGGATTGGCGTTCACAGTACTAGAAGTATCGCTACTTTGATGCCATTCTTCGTGATGGATCATGGTTTTCACATTTGGTATTATTATTAGAGATAATAATCTACTACGCCATATCATCCCGTCGGCGTGAGAGTCGACAAAGTGAAATTAAACGTGATATGTGTAGTAGCATAAAAACTGCTGTTGCCAACCCATATGCAAAACGTGGCAAGTTTGTATATTCTCTCCATGAGGCAGTCCATGGGAGTAGCCTACTTTCAGTATTATTTTAATAATAGTATTAGATTTTTTGGTATAATATTAAAGTAGCTACTACAGCTTAGCAAAACACAAGAAATACAGCCAGCCAGCCCAAGCTGCGGCGAATAGCTACAGCGCTAATTTTCAGCTGATATCAAAAGTTTCGTATAACTCGGCATGGGGACTAATTTATTGGCTCTAAAAGTGAACAAAAATGCATAAACTGATCAACGAAACTACAAAAATAAATAAAGAGAAACATATAAGAGACACAACTTATCAATAAAACCGCTACGGATGGAGTAAATGTGGACATTAATGCAGTCCTATTCAAAATATTCACATATATGCTGTCGTCTCAAAATATTGCGATTAAATTTCTCACAGCCTAACAGGCTGTCAACCTGCAATTATACTGGCTCTCACAACTGTCAAACCGAGACAGTAGCACACGCACTACTGTTTTGCGACAGAAATAGGTTAGAAGTTATTTAAAAAATAAAAGAGTGACAAACGAGGTCACAGTTCACCAGATGGTAAGTGCATATTGTGATCCGTAGACATATACAATTGATTAAAAGTTCAAAATGCAGATAGCCCTGAGGACTAAAATGTAATATCTCATTATCAGTAAAAGGGGTCTGCTGTATTCTACACTCACCATACGAAATGCAGCAGCACAATGCTGCTGCGTTTCGTCCTGTTATCCTGGTATAACCAACGCAAGAAAGAAGCATTTATTGCAACCACACTACACAAATAATTAGGTATCTACTAAAAATTAAATATTTGTAAACGCATATATTAAAGCCATAACGAATTTTAAAAACAACAGCTTGACAGATATAAAATACAACAAAGGTATAAACATAGATTACAAATAAAATACGTTCTTCACGTGTATTGTGGCACGTTAGGCAAACGAACTTCACTCACAAAGAAAAAAAAAGAAAAGAAAACTAGTCCCACCACATAGGGTTGATTGACATTCATGCTGTTGTATTTGAGCATGGATGCGCGCGTACGACAGTGAACAACAGCGTTGTAGGCAACTGCAACATTGATGCTGTTGTATTTGAGCTGGGATGCGCGCGTACAACAGCGAACAACAGCGTTGTAGGCAACTGCAACATTGATGCTGTTGTATTTGAGCAGGGATGCGCGCGTAGAACAGCGAACAACAGCGTTGTAGGCAACTGCAACATTGATGCTGAGCTAGTGTTGTTGTAACTGGTGGTAATGCATATGGTAATGTAGTGGCAGTGTAAGAATATGCACTACCCCATATTGTTCCCTGAAACCAGTACTTAATATAATAGTACTAAATAACTAGAAAATTAAAAACTGAGTTTGCCAACTCCCCTGCCAAGCGTCGCTACTATAGCAAACTCTCTCCTGAGAGGAAATCTTTAGGAGAGGCCTATGTTCAGCCATGGATTTTTATAGGCTCTAATAGATGGATGATGGAATTTGATTCAATACACTTCCATCAGTGTAAGCTTGCTTATGGTGGTTGGCTTCTTTACGACGTTTGACGTTTTAGTACATTGAATTTTGTTTATATATCAGTATCGATTGTAAGCAAATATCTTTTCTATTCGTGCAGTAATGGTTGTGTACGAACATCCACCTCGTATCGTCCCGCTAGTGTCGTAAGAGGCGACAGAGGGAGGCAGGCTGGAGATAGGCGGCAGCATCTTCCTGATAATAACTCTAAATAATTAACTAACCCGTCCGTCTGCTAAGCGGGGTAACTATGGCAAGACATGAGGCAATCCATCGGGAAGACCTATATCCAGCAGTGGACTTTTGTAGTTTAGAGGGGTGGATTGATCATGAATTAATAGGTTACTTATTGTTTTCATAATGAAATCAAATAAGGGAGTTGCGGAGTGAGTAACGGCGATCGGAATCAATTCCGACAGGCAATGGTTCCTACTTGAGTTTGTAAATTGCACTACAAATACAGTTTTTTGTAGATATTGTTAAAGTAACAAAAGTACTAACGCTGCACCTGATGGTGAGATATTATTGCAACAGAATACCTGCATCCGACAACCTGCTCGATCGATCCAAGCACCGTAGGCTACAGATACGTTCAGTAGTCTGTTCTCACCGAGCCTGTATCTATACGAACTTTTCATAATTTTCAATACGGACTACTCAGTGGGGGTACTGCTACTTAGCTTCCAAATTGAGCAACTTGGCGATCGAAAGAGTAAGGAGGTGGTTTATACGCACAAAAGCTTCAGCGTAGTTAGTATCTTTCTCTGAAAAGATTACAGGGTAGGTAAAATTCAAAAATTTTTCCTCACAACAATTTTTTTTTGCTGCCAAGCACGTGATAAATCAATTCTCATAACAATTTCATTTGTGTCGGCAGGTATCGAACCCGGATTGCTCGTGTACTGTTTATGTTTTAGCCGCGTGCCTAGCTCCGTAGCTACTACGCCTCTCCACCAACCAGACGGTTAGGTTAAACAGACATTATTTTTAATTTTTATGCTGCAAGCTGTACTATATCAATTTAAAACGATAAATGAAAAACGTGTCTGTTGGCAGCGGTGACTATTGATACAGCAGGAAGTGTATAATATATTGGACACACTGATGTTAAATCGGGCGTGGAATCATCACGACTTATAAATTTAATGCTTAAACCGTATTGTGGATGGTGAATGTTATATTATTTTGTTATATAAATGTAAGAACGCCGCTGGAAGCTCACTAACGTTTATAATTCACATTAATTAAGAACTAAATGACGTACACAAATAAAACTTTTCGCATGTATCCTTCTGAAACATAGTATGAATAATAATAACGCTGATCATGTTTACGTATATTTTACAAGTGGTAGAGCTATGCTGCAGCTATATTATAGTCGTAACACTACTATGTCGGCTCGACTGGGGAAGGATCGCACCATCACAGAATACTAGCGTGAAATAGCAGCTTAATGTCGCTATGTACATTCCATCTAAGTCTTCAGGGGTTTTTAGCTGCATGAGAAGTTATGATGCTTGTTGTCTATGGTTTGATAGTTGAGAATGTCACACTATGTCGACATTTCTGATCAATAAGGTTTGGCCATGGTTTAGCATTTATCATGAATCATATAACCCCAGAACAACGCTTCCAAATTGTGGAAATTCACTTTGAAAAAAAAAAACAACATAATTAACTGGCCTCCTCGTTCGTGCTACTTAACGCCTCTCGATTACTTTCTATGGGGCTTTGTTAAATCATTGGTTTATACCGACAAACAAGCATCTCTTGAAGCATTGGAAGCCAGTATTCAAGCCACTATTGACGCCATACGGCCAGATTTATTGTAAAAATAGTAAAAAATTGGACTGATCGAATTGACTATGTAGTCGGGGCGGACATATGCCTGAAATTACACATTATAATAATAAAAAAATCGTTACAATTATATTTATGTTTTGTATTATTATTTAAAATTCTGAAGCTCTTAAAAACATCCGATATAAAAAAAACATGCTGATTTCATTCACAATGACTATTTCGGAATTGAAGCTTAGTGCAAAACGTACAACTACATACTCTTCGTAACATGAATTGTGCAATGATTTTCTGAAAGATCAAGTTTGGCTATGATTTAGGCTGGTATTCAGAAACAATCCCTTAGAGAATTTAAACACATATTTCGTAATGACGAATTGTGTACTATAATGAACACAATATAGTCTAGACACAAATTGAGATATTAAGGAAAGTTTGAGCATGAATACATGAACATCTTTAAATACCGACCTTAGTGTCAGCACGAGGACAATCATTAAAGTCAGAACTATTTATTAATTTATATAGTAAAGCTCTTACGAATATCAAAAGCTACAATAGTTCGGAAAACAAGTCCTCAGCGAAGAACGGGCAACAACTCTTGTCTTTTTTATAAATGTCATACTAAAATTTCTTTTACAAATTTTAAATGTTTAATTTGTGTAATACTATTTTTAAATGTCTATTTTAATAATATTTTACTATGAAGCGGAATGCAGAATAAGAACCTCCGTACACCACAAACTTTTTAATCGGCTGATAGTTCAGTCGAGTTGGGCAGCGCGCACTGGGCCAGCTTAACAATCAGTTTGGTAATGAGTGCACAGACTAGCCGCAAGTCAATCGGTATCGCGAGCAAATTTCTAGTTAGTACGTGGTACGTGTACGTAAGTGTGTGTTTTATCATCGGCACTAAGCTGATTCACATTAAAAACAACTGTTACACTGACATCTTCTCATTGTCACCCAAGAACTATTTTCACACTGAAATGTTATCACTGGCAACACGTAGGTACTAAATGTACACTCTTGTTTTCAAGCTTTTAGGTAAGGTAACAAGAAGATGTATCGATTACAAGTGCTGCATAGCCGGGTGAGATTCTTATACCGATCTCTTGGTCATAGTTAGACTCAATTATAATAGTCTGGAATTTGTCTTAGGTCTACTCGTCGTATTTAATTTTTTTTACAATTCTAATAGTTCATCCAAACCGTGTAGTGGCGGTGTAAAAATGTCGTGAGAGACGATATAGGAAAACAAACCAGGAGATGGGCAGCAGCATCTTTCCGATAACAGCAAAATTACTATCAAAACACTGCGGTCGCCAAGCCGCCCGCCTAGCGCGGCAAATGCTAAGTTTACCAGCGGACTTTGAAAGGTAAGCAGTACTGTACTAAATAAAAATTCACTGCAAACGGTAAACTTTTTTTTTCCTTTTAGAAGCTAATTCTTTACTGCTAACCATCTGGAAATAAACAGTATTTGGTTGGGCAGTTTCAACGCAAAATGGTTTCTTTTAACTTTAAATAACAATAATAATCACAAACAGACTCGAAAACTAACTCAAAAAATGTTTGTCTGTGTATAAAAATTATGTGAGATACACACATTTTATAGAACACTTTTTGCTAATACACCTGTTAAATTCTTTCTTTTTCAACCTTAAATTATACGGTTATCTATCTCGCTTACTCATCACTTATAACATATTCATTCTATCGTTTTCTTTTGTATTATTACCATATTTCCATCACCTGTAAATTAACTTTCATTCCTTTTTAACTATTATTTTTAAAATTACCCTAGTCTGGAATTTAAATCTAGAACTTTTAATAATACATAAGTACTGGTACAAATAAATAAAAACTTTGAGAAACACTTTAGATAAAAAGAAATATTACTTCATTTTAATCTTGCAACTATCTTCCAATTGCATTTTGACATGAATAAAATACAGTTAGAAGTTAATACTTTTATTGAGAACGATAAGAAGATACGTCAAGACATCTATGAAATTATTTCACAATTATTTCTCGGAGGAAAACTACGAGTAACAAAATTCTCAGCTATACGGCCACAGTGCCAAGTATATATCTTTGTTTTTCTTCACTCCCGGCTATTAATTGGTCTTATATTTTCGTCCGTCTAAATATAAATAGAGGTTAACTATACAGGTGCCTCAATCTCGAGTTACGCTTGAAATTATTCCTGACAGTCACTCTATCATCGTGTTGGGTTTAATTTAACTTTTTCGCAATCACTTCATTAGGTATTGTTCCGACTGAGAATTTGTCTGAGTAAGGATTGCGGTTGTCTACTATTTTTAAGGAGATAAATATAGTACTGTTTTTCACAACAAAACTGAAATAATTTGTATTTTATCTTTTTGTTGTAGAATAATGGTGACAAACAAGAACACAGTCAGTCATGCTGTGGCCCATAGACACATCTATCTTCGAATAAGAACCAAAACGCAGATACGTCGCCACCCCAAAGGACTAAGATGGAATGCCTCGTATCCAGTAAAAAGGGTCACCGGTTCTCTACACGCACCATAAAAAACACAGCAGCATTTAGCTTCGATGTTACGCACGTATTCCGTGAGATCGTCGTCCTTCATCGTTCGAGCTGACCCATGCGTGCTATAACCATAATATAGCTGCAACATAGCTCAATCACGTAAAAAAGATTTATCTATTGTATTTGGATAATTTTGAATAAAACAGTACTAGATATTCCGGAAAACATTGTTCTGCTTATTCATAAGGATTATTTTATTTTATGAGTTCACTCCGTATTCCTTATTAATAATAATACACAAGTGACAAACGACCTGCGGTCCACCTGATGGTACGTGGCTACCGCTGTTCACGGACACCAGCAGTGAACTGCGGAAAAACTATGCTGCAGGTGTATTGTCACATCTGATGACTAAGATGATATGCCATAAAGTAATTATACGGACTCTCTATAATACCCTTCAGACAACAGTGCAATCAGCACTACTGTTATTTGTTGCAATTTGGTGGCAGGAATTGGTAAGAACGCGGTATTTACCTAGAAAATGTTCCAGGCAAAAAGTGGTATATATGTGTATGTGTATTTTAGGATAGGGTGACAAACGTGCCCACAGTCCACCTGATGACAAGTAGTCGCTGTGGTTCATAGACATCCGCATCTATCCTCCATTACGAATCAAAATGCAGATGCGTGGTCACCCGTGAGGACTAGGATGGAATGCCGCGTTTCCAGTTAAAAAGGTCTCCGGTTCTCTACACTCACCGTACGAAACACACCAGCATCAAGCTACTATTTTACGCTGATATTCTGTGAGAGCGTGGTCCTTCCCCGGTCAAGTCGACCCATTCATGCTACAACTATACTACTAATATAACTGCAGCGTGGCTCTAACACGTATCACGTATTATGTCGTATTCACTCCGGATGTTTTACAGTAAATATAAAACATATCGAAATATTAACACGACCATAGTGCCAACTATCAAGTCCAGACTCGGTAAGTTTCTTTTTTGACAGTAAACCGACATGTATAATATGAGTAATTTTAGACGATGAATGTAGACTTTATTAATAACGTTTAGTCGAGTTACACTTATCAGATGAACCATCGCGTCGTCTTGACCAAACCAATTTAAAATTTTGTGTGAATATATCCTCAATAGGTCAAATCGTTCAGAAGTTACACGATCACTAACCGATTCACCAATTACTATGTATAAAACAAATGTTGAACATTTTAATGTAGGTGTACGTAAACAAATAAAAAATATCTATTAGAGTTATTCAAATTAATATAAAATGATGATGATAAATCGGCCTTTTTATATTGCACAAACTCCACATTTGTTATTATTCGCCACGCTATTCAGGCAGATTGGCGATAGCAGTATCCAGACATTTCGCATGTTAACTTTGCTCCATACTGCCAAGTGTAAATTGACAACACATACTGATTGTACAGTGTACACTCTTGTTTTCAAGTTGTGAGGTAAAAGCGACAAGAAGATTTATCGTAATGTCCCAAACTGCCCAGACGAGTGAAATTCTTTTATTGACCTCTCGGTTGAAGCTTGACTTAACTTTTCGGGCATTAGTAATTTTTTACTATTCAAATAATTATCCCAAATTAATATTTTAAATACATAAGCAGCATCTTTCTGACAACAGCAAAATTACTATTAAAACTGCGCTTGCTCATCCGCCTACCAATAGTGGCAAATGTTATGTTTAGCAGTGAACTTTGATAGGCTGATCGTATTGGAGTAGCGATAGAGTGAAAACAAAGTTCCAAAGTTTTTGCCAGAGACTTTTGCCATAAAAAGTCAAATGTCGAAGCTGAAGATCGAATGTTGCAGCGTCGTTTCCGGGAAACCTGAGATTTTGATTGAGATTGAGAGGTTCTATGGGCAGCTGTACACATCATCGTTGGAGCCACACGCAAGTGTGAGTAACGATCCAAGAGCAAGTCTAATCCGACACTATTCTGATGATATCCCCGACGTCAGTCTGAGCGAGATTAGAATGGCTCTCCAGCACCTTAAAAACGGCAAGTCTCCGGGAAAGGATGGAATTACAGCGGAGCTTCTGAAAGTGAATGGAAAACTACTACTTGAAGTCCTTTAGAAGCTCTTTAATTCCGTCCTCCACGGTGACACTCCGGAGACGTGGAGCAGAAGTGCGGATGTCTTGTTCTTCAAGAAACTCGACAGAGCTCTCGTGAATAACTACAGAACGATTTTCTTTCTGAGCCGCGCCTACGTGCTGTTTTCGGTAGTCATTACGAATCGTTTCGCATGCAAACTCGTCGACTTTCAGCCTCCCTAACAAGCCGATTTCAGAAAAGGCTCTAGCACCATAGACCACATACACACCCTTCGGCAAATTGTACAGAATACCGAGGAGTACAATCAATAGTGACTCCCAACGAACATAAGATGAACATGGACAAAACAAAGATCACGTATAACGTCCATGTCACAACTATGTTGGTAGTTATTGGGAGTACTAAGCTCGAAGTTGTTGACGAGTATGTTTACCTTGCACAAATAATCCAACTAGGTAAGTCCGACTTCGATGAAGAGGTCAATCAACGAATTCAACACGGCTGCGTAACACATCCTCTCGTCAGATATACCTCAAAACTAGATTGGAGGACCAATGCGTGTTGCCAGTGATGACCTATGGATCTGAGACGTGGTGCTTCACAGCTGGCCTTATGAGGAAGCTCAAAGTCGCTCAGCGAGCTATGGAGAGTGCTATACTGGGGTTTTTTCCGCGTGATGAACTTAAGAATGAAGATATCTGTAGTAGAACCAGAGTGACCGACATAGCCCAACGGATTAGTAAGCTGAAGTGGCAGTGGACCGGCTGAAGCACCGACAACCGATGGGGAAGAAAATTTTTCAAGTATCATCCTTTTACTGGCAAGCGAAGTGTAGGGCGTCCTCCTACTATATGGAGTGACGACCTGGTAAGACACGCAGGAAGTCGATGGATGCCGGTGGCTCAGGACCGTGCTTTGTGCCGTTCCTGTGGGGAGGCCTATGTTCAGCGCTGGACTTGTGAAGGGCTGTAATGATTATGATGAATGAAGATAAAGTTAAACACTTTTTGTCAATTCACCTGTTAAATTAATTATCTTTTCAAACTGCTTAAATGATACAGTAATCTATATCGCGTGCACACCTTTTTAACATTTTCATTCTATTTTTCTCTTCTGTACTTACATTATCCTTTTTATAAAAAGCTTTTATTGAACTTCATTTCTGTGTATGTCGCTATTTTGGAACATCCACCATAGTGGATTTAAAATGACGACATATAAGTAATCATGCATTGTCTCGAGAAACAAACGTGTGTGCCAAATTTTAGCCCCATAGCTTTACTGGAAATGGGTGAAATATTGATTGCAAAATTCCAGGACATACATACACGTGAAGTTAAATAAAAAATTTAGTAATCTAATAAGTAGGCATTATAAATTAATAAACTTGTTAAGAAATTGCTTTTACCGAGAACAATTATAAAAATGTTAAGACATCTATGAAATAATTTCACGATTATTTCTCGGAGGGAAACTTACAGTATTCTTAGCTGTACGGCCACAGTGCCAAGTATATATCTTTGTTTTTCTTCACTCTCGGCTATTAATTGGTCTTATATTTTCGTCCGTCTAAATATAAATAGAGGTTAACTAAACCTGTATATCAATCTTGAGCTCAATCTCGAGTTACTCTTGAAATTATTCTTGACAGTCTTTCTATCACCGTGATGATTTCAATTTAATTTTTTCGGAATCACTTCACTAGGTCTTCTTCTATTAGTTTTGGGAGATAAATATAGTAGAATATTTCTGATCAAAACTAAAAAGCTTTGTATTCGGTCTAGTTTTTGAATAATTTAGACGAAATTTATTAGTGTTCGTATTATCTTTAACATATATTACTGTTTTGTTCTACTTATTTTTAAGGATTATTATATTTTATGAATTTCACTCCATATTCTTTATTTTTAAAACAAAAGTGACAAACGATTTACAGTCCAACTGATGGTACGTGCCTACTACTGTCCACGTACACCAGCAGTGAACTTAGAGCAAAGAAGGATATTGGCATTATGATGGAATGCCTCACAGCTTTTTATTATACTGGTTATCTATAATACTTCAGACAGCAGTGCAATCACCGTTATTTGGCTGCAGAAATAGGTAAGAATGTGGTGCAAATACCAGAATGTGGTATAAGTTACAAAAAAAGGAGAGAAAGAAATGTGGTACAATGGGTGGTCTTACCGCTAAGAGCGATCTCCCATTGCATCACATTTATTTCTCTCCTTTTTTGTTAATAATTATGTTTTTTTGGCGTGCAGTAGTGTTATCTATCCGTCTATTAATTTTTTTACAGTGTTATGTTAATATAAAATATATTAATAACTCGACCATAGCGCCAGCATAGCCAGCATAGCTACCAGGTCCAGATTTTGTAATTTTCTTTTTGGCAGTAAACCAACATGTATTGTGAATACGAGTAATTTTGGTCGATAAATATAGAATTTATTAATAACTTATAGTAGAATGACACTTATCAAATGAATATCGAATTCGAATGTTTTATCTACCCGTTGGTAGCGGTCTCAGTTCTCGTTACTAACCATACGAAATACTGCAGCATCATATTGCTATTTTGAGATGTTCCCTACACTGGTGAGTCGACCTATTGCGCTGCTGCAGTAATGGTTTTACCATGTATATAAATCTTTTATACAAATGCTATACTCTTTATTGTACACCAACGAAACATAAATATAACAAATAATGAACAAACATTGAGTGAAAAACAAAAGGCGGT
>DWHP01000572.1:0-19166 GCA_018247895.1 Parnassius honrathi
GGTCGTGGTACCACCCCGGTTTGAGCCAGCCCATACGTGCGACAGCGAAGCTGCCACGTGGCTCTACCACTGTTAAACCAAAATAAAGGTAGCCGGGCCTCTCCCGTAATCATGGGTAATGTAAAGCACCTGAAATGTTGGGAATTAAAAATAAGTAAATTAAACACGATAAAATCCGTATGAATAGTTTTATTCAGCTTCAATGTTGAAGCTGAATAAAACTATTATATATATACTCAAGCTAGTTTTGCTGGTAAGTGTAATTGTTTACTGCCCATCTGGATGTAGCGGCAGGGGGTTGACCCTATCTATGTATCTTTTGTGGTCTTTAATAGAGTAATTGTTTGTGCACCTATCGATAGTTTTATTTTTTAATATAATAGAATAATAGTGACAATCGAGCACACAGTCCACCCGATTGTAAGTGGATGCTGTGGCTGTGGCACACTTCGCCTACAGGTACGAGGTTGCCGTTCGAGAATCTTGCTTCACCATCTGTTGTCGGTTCTTCGAGCTATATGGCCGGCCCATCGCCACTTTAGCTTTCTCCGTTAACCTATGGCGGTTACTCTGGTTGTACTGCGGATATACTGATTTCTAAGTTAATCACGCAGAAGAATCCCGACCATAGCCCTCTCCATAGCTTGCTGAACAACCTTGAGCTTCTTCATACGGTCAGCAGTGAAGGACCACGACCACGTCTAATATCTATAAGTCATCACTGGCAACACGTAGTTGTTGTATAATCACGTTTTCAAGTGTTGAAGTATAGATACCTGACGGGAAGATGTGTCGTATGCTCTCCCGAACGCTGACCATCTAAGTTAAATCCGCCAATTGACCTCTCCGTCGAAGTTTGAATTACCTGATCGGCCTATTTGTCCTAATTAAACATATTTGGCGACAAATTCGAGTGTAGTGTACCCAACTATAGTACGTTTCTAGGGCAGGCGGAAAAAAGTACATTGACCACAAGTATTATGTTAGCATCGAAACAAAACGACAGTTATTGCTTTCAAACATTTCTTTAGAGATTACGTATCGTTATGTGCTAAGCGTGTCTCATGATTCGGGGTAGGGTGAAGGAAGCGGTCATTCAGAGATAATAAACCTGTTAGACGCGATTTACGATAGGTCTCACGCCGTGCGTATTTGAGAAAGCGGGTAGAACAGAACTCATTCCTCATTCTGCATTGGGATTTAAAATGTTCGGTTATAGCAGCTGTTTTAATTTTTATTAAGTTTGTTTTGTTACTTGTATTATTACATTTTGTATTAAAGTTTTTGTTATTGTTTTGTGACGTGTTGTATATTATACCACTAGTATGAAACTGGGTCCATCGATATGAAATTCGAATCTAATCGAAAATAGATACAGATGAATAGTCTGTCAAGTGTCTCTGACAATCTATTATGAGAAGTTTTATGCATGCTTCAAGGTAGGCTGCTTAAGAATACTTAGCATTAAAAGTTCGTCTTTTTACCTGACTGCCAAGAAGTGGTTATGTTTTATACAACAACCTACCTACCTACTTATTAAACTACTTCCTACTATTAACGTAATAATAAAAATTGTAATAACTCATGATTTATAAATAATAAATTTAAATTAATATTAATTTGCTTTTTAAGTCATTGAGGTACGGGATAATCTGCTTTCTTTATAATATAATAATAGACATAGGGCCTGTAAAGAACTTCGCACTCGGCACTATTATCTTTCACTCTGATGATGTATGTATGTAACGATATAAGGATAAAAAAATGAACCTAAATAAAAAAGATTGCCTACCCCGATGACATCGTCAAAGGTCAATGTACTTTTTTCCGCCTGCCCTAGAAACGTACTATACATCGACAGAGGCGTGACATGGATGTTACATGACGTTATGTGACGTGACCTTTATTTTGTCAATGTTCATCTAAAGAACTATCCGTTGGGAGACACTGTTGAGGTCATTGAGGACTATAACGTCAACAAATCGAAGGTGAGTGCCATTAATATTAATACCGTATCCTTTCCAGTCCAGTAGCTTGAAAACGTCTTCCAATGCAGCGGTAAAGGGTTTCGGGGATATAACGTCACCCTGTCTCACACCTCTCTGCAATTGGATAGATTTCGTAATCTGGTTCTGTATTCACTTTGATATACTGAAAACGTTATTATGTGTTTTTAAAGAATTTTTTAAAGAATTATACGACAGTATTCCCTTACAACTAAATATTGGAAATGTTTCTATACTCTATTCCAATTACGAAGTCCCATTTGACAGATGTCAATAATCAAGTACTAGTAAAGTACTGTTATAGTCGATACTTGACGATATTGATCTCCGATTACCATAACGAACAAATTAAAGTCGTATTGACAGAAAAAGAATTGGCATCAAAGTAGAATTTACAAACAGTTTTTTTTTTAAGGACAGGGTGACAAACGAGCACACAGTCCACCTGATGATAAGTGGTTGCTGTGGCCCATAGGCATCTGCATCTATCATCAAATACGAATTAAAACGCAGATGCGTTGTCACCCGTGAGGACTAAGATAGAATGCCTTGTTTCCAGTAAAATGGGTCCCCGGTTCTCCACACTCACCATACGAAATACAGCAGCATTAAGCTACTATTTCACGCTGGTACTCTGTGAGAGCGTGGTCCCTCCCCGGTCGAGCCGACCCATTCGTGCTACAACTATACTTTTAATATAACTGCACCATGGCTCTACCACGTAAAAAACTTGATAAAATCCTCCAAGATCACGGACAACGTGTATTGCGCCTACCACCCTACCATCCAGAACTCAACCCAATAGAGTTACTGTGGGGTATAATTAAACGGCAAGTTGCATCACAAAACGTTAAGTTTAACTTGAAAACTGTGGAAGAATTATATAGAAAAGAAGCAGATTCTATTGCTCTTGATATGTTTAGTGACGTTTGGAGAAAGACGCGGGGACATGAGGAAAAATATATTCAATTGGAACTAAAAGTGGATAATTTCACTGATTCATTTATAATAACACTACGAAATTCCGACGGCGAAACATCAAGTTCTTCGAGCGATGAAAGTTTGAGTGGAGTAGAAGATTTAATTTATGAATCTGATTAAAAGCAATAATGTAATAATTATAATATATTATAGCAAGTCATACATATTTTTTATTTATATATCCACAACGCACCTAATCTTACTAAAACCAACTCTAATCTACACTTAGCTAGAGTCGCATTTTGAACCTTTTATTTTTTTTAACATACTGCATCATTTATTTTTAAACATACTGTATAGAGAAATTGCATAAGTGTGAGTACTGTGAACATGCCAGCTTTAGTTAACTGACCTATAATCATTGATTACAATCAAATAAAAGGAGGCGTGGACGAGGTAGACAAAAAATGTGCAAACTACTCATCCTCTCGTAGAACCTAGACGTTGGCCGATGGCTATCTTTTACCGGTTGTTTGACATGAGTGGTGTCAATGATTATATATTACATTAATGATTGCGAAAACGCCAAAAAATTGAATCGGGGAGATTTCCTGCGCAGTTTAGCTCGTGAATTAATACTGCCTCAAATGAAGTTGAGAGTTTACAGCGAGAAAATTTCTAGAGAACTAAGATGCACTATTCAAAGAGTAATTGGGGAAGATGATATGCCCCCGACTCCCACAATTTCAACACCACAAGCCCTTGAAGTTCGAAAAACATGTGCCACATGTCCAAGTAAGATGAAAAGGTGAACAAAGTATTTTTGTTGTGTCTGTGCTAAACCAATTTTGCTGCAGTCAGATTTGCAATGACTGCAAGTAAAAAATACCTAATATTACATATTTGTTTTTTCTAATATCGTTAACGTTGTGTTAAAAAATAAATTTAGGGGTTTTTTTCTAACAAACTAGAAAAGTAGTTATAATAGACTAACTATACTAAGAAATTTAAGATTTGTCTAGAACAAAGAGCTAATGTTTATAGTACCTATTAAGAAATTGATACAAAACTGGTTATATATTAGAAAAATCAAAAGGTCAAACCTTGTGATTTTTCTAAAAGTGTGTTTAAGGCTGCTAGTTATGAATGAATATTGTTTTTTGGAGTTTTAGGTATTAGAAAAACAAAGTTAAGTAGAGTTACTAGTCTATACCAGAGATTTATTGTGATGTTATTATAGTGTCTATAAAAAATTAAAATATTGATCTCACTCAATGTAAGTTACATAAATAAGTTATAAATAAAAGTTGTGTTCAATATTTTATTTGTTTTATTTACAAACACAATTACTAAAACATTTGCAGAATCAGGAAAAGGCTGGGCAAGATACTTTTTTAGAAATCCCCCTTCAAACATTACGTCTGACAGACTCCACCACGGCATGTATGTGACACATTCATCACTACGGTGGTCAAAGGTTAATGATCTAAAGAATTTGGGTAATTTGAGAGGATGTTTAAGAAAATAAGGCAGTTAATACTTGAGCATCGTAACGTACCTTAGTAAAGCCTTCAAACAAAGCTCTTTTGACACGTTACCATTTCTTATTAAAAATATGATACACTAGCAATGAAACAACATTATCTACTGATATTATCGGTAACTACTTGTTAGCTTAAAATGCTTGCGTTGGGAGAGGTTGACAACATCGCAAAGAACATCTGAATCAACAATTCTGGAGATGCGGTTGGTACAATTGAATCAAGTTTCCGATTCTGTCACTCCATTAAAAACTGTTGATGACGCCACGGCTAGAATAAATCAGAATTTTAGTTTATATATGAATTACAAGACGAAACATAACCAAAATGTATATTTATTCATCATTTAGTCCATGACGACCAGAAAGAGAGAATAATGCGACTGAAAATTTACTGAACTACAACATTGAAAGAAAAATGATGTCGCGCTCTAGTTCCAATAATCAATACAGATTTTCTTTGAATCGCAGCAGCACTAGTGTTCTAGCAACCTTACCGTTGAAGATATGTATCTCGACCAAGTAAACATTTATATGCAGCGGCGGACACGTGGGTTGCCTCTACGATTCTAAATAGATGTAATTATTGTCAAACCTTTGACCTACTGTAGGATATCTAACATGTCAAATCATTTACTGTAACTGAATGTTTGTAATGCACTGCATTGCATTATAATTGCTTAGTGATGCGAGAGAACCCACTACCTCATAACATCACGTGGGTGATGTAAGAGGCGACAGAAGGAACCTCAAACACATAGTGGTAAAACCATACCACGATACTTGCTAGTTGTATCGAAAGGTGACTCCATGAGTGGCAACAAATTAACCATTCAAGGAGAGAGAACCGTTCTTGAACTGAGTACCGAAACAAATATTTTTACTATCAATTACTTATTACTTGGACTAAAAGTATCGGTACCAAAAGTAGTTGATATCGAAAACGTATCAAGTAAGTACTCGTATTAGTTCGTTTCTCACCTACTCAAAATATAATTTGATTATTTAACAAACAAAGTTTTTAGTTCCAGTTTTCATCCACTTACAGATGCCAGATTTTTTACGCGGTAGAGCCACGCTGAAGCACGAATGAGTTGGCTCGACCAGGATAGGACCACGGTCTCACAGAATACTGGCGTAAAATAGCAGCTTAATGCTGTTGTTTTTCGTATAATGAGTGTAGAGAACCGAAGACTTTTTAATAGAAACTAAGCATTCCATTTTGGCCTCAAAGGTGACAACGCGACTGCATTTTCTTCTCAAATCTAGATGTCTATGAGCTACAGCAACCAACTTGTCATCAGGTGAAGTGTGTGTTCATTTGTCACCCTTACTCTATTAAAAAAAAACTGAAATAGGTAGGGATAAAAAGATAACACGTAAGTATCGATACTTTTATCGACACTTATTGTTACCTGTAGTTGATTTTTAAATTTAAAATGCACGGCGTAGGACGACCAAGTGAGAAAATCAAGATTGCAATGTAGTGTTAAGAAATTAAACATGACTCTATGATTACCAACAAATTAACAATTCAAGGAAGGAGAAGTGTGTTTGAATGGAGTAACGAATCAATCATTTATCGACTTGACAACTTTTTGTTGATTTATTACTTGGAATATATAAGTATCGACAACAAATAAGTTAAATATAAGACTGTGGAGCGTTGTAGCCATAGAAAATGGCCAATATTACCAGTCCTTTTACGGGTTTATTCATTCCATCACAGACATTTTGATTCTTATTTGAGTATAGATGGAGATGACTACACCGTCCATACAGTCCATCTGTATTTATCTGTAATACTGTGACCCAAACACTTTTTACTAAACTCGCTTGTCGTACTTTTTCTAAAAAAAAAAAACTGTAAAGATTATTAAAATGACGTGTTATATACTCGTATTTATATTAACCGTGTGGTGACTGCGTAAGCGAATTAATCACCCCTATTTATTCCCAAGAGTGAATGCCGGGATAGCTTAGTAGTTTTACAGAGATAACGGTAAAGTTACAGCCTATAAATATCCCACGATAGAACACAGGCTTCGAACGAGAAGTAATTACTAAAAGCGTTATGGAGGTAGTTCGACACGTTGCTTCAGTATTTCTAATGGCGACTACACGAAGTAGCGTATTCCTAATAATGACTAAAATAACGACTAAAATAAAAAAACTACGGTTGCCAACCCACTTGCCAAACGTGGTAACTATGGCTAATATCACCCTTACGAGGCAACCAGGAGGGAAGGCCTATGTTCAACTGTGGACTATAATAGGCACAGAAATCGTAATAATTAATTATTACTATTTCTGTAATAATAGGCTATAACGGTAACGGTTGCTGAAGTGAGTGGAGGTACCCCGTCTTGTTGACAGTTGACGTAAAGTAACCTTGGCGGCCATAAACTACGTAGACCTATGTTCAGTAGTTTTCTGACTAATAAAGACAAAAGAATGGAAAAGTAAGTCCTCATTTAATAATAATGTCCTCCAGTTCGAATGTCGGTCACGGCGGAAACTAGCCATCACGCGGGGCAGGATTATAGTGCCCGAGGTAAAAATGCATTCTCTAGCGCTTCGCTTATACCTAATCCGTCATCGGCCGAAGTTTGCTCGGGCGATGACGGAAACAAAGAGAGCGCGTAAACAATCACGACCGTTATCGTCCGATAACGCACGAAAACGGCCGATGAACTGTCAAGCCCGAACTTGTTGGGATTTCTCGCCCGACTGCCGGCGTCTATAGTGCAAATTAAGTGTATTTATAGTTTAATTTAGTAATTTTGTCTTTATTCTGTTGTTTATGTCAGTATTATTATCTCCCTAAACGACTATGGATGTTGAAAATAGAAAAATAGAAAAGAATACCGGCAACGTCCAATGTCGGCACAAGTGGTACACTGTTGTAGTGTAAGCACATACACGACCGAGTTACTTGGATGACAAAATTGGATTTGGTGTACACGTACCGTTACTGTCATGATCCAACGGGACAGTAAACCGACATAATGGGAGAGATATAGGTTTGCCAGATCAAAAGACCAAAATATCCGGAGAAATTTTGAAAATGTCTGGATTTTGGAACTGTTGTCGGGAGAAATAACAATTAAAAATAAAAAGTTTATTTTTTTAATTAAGAGGCCACAAAAATGATGACACTTCATGTTTAGGTTGCCACATGTATTTGGCATTAGACTTAGAGTCCGCCAATTTGGATCCTTTAGTAGTATTCAAACAATTCACTTCAAAGTTCAGTCTAATTACTAACTGAGCTTTTATTCAATCAAAGTACATACGTCAACTTTCCAAGAAGCTATTTGTCCGCAGATTTTGAATTTTGTCGGGAGTCTGGAGATGATTTGAAATGACAGGAGAATCCAGACCATCTGGCAAACCTAAGAGCGACCAAGCGCATGACCAAAGATTTTACGTACTTTCGAGGTACGGAAGTGAACAGTGCCACTTTCCTGATTTCGGGCTACTACTGCGAATTTCTTAGAGAAAAACGGATTCGAGCGCGGGCCCTCATGATCAGGAATCTCGTTTACGTCCACAGGACCAACGAGGTAGTCCTCATTTAATTTAGTACTCTCCGTGTCAAATTCAATTTCAAAATATACCGATCCATTTAGGTTTAATGCAATGCTGATAGAAATAACAGTCAACTTGTGTCTGGGTAATGTCCCATTTACTGTTATCCTGGGCTCTAACAGTGTCGGAGCTTGGCCCATTTTTAATAAAGCGGTTGTCTTTGATAGTGACACGCTTACTTCTGAACGGAGCTTTTGACACTCCGTGTGATCGCTCGATCACTGTCAAATTCAAAGATAAAACGTCTTTAATTGAAACTAATCAATATATATATATAGTCACAGTACACTAATTTAAACCGTAAATTTTTGATGATGTACAACGAGTATCTTAATTGTTAAAATTATTAAGTTTTTTTTTTTAAATAGAATAAGCGTGACACACGAACACACGGTTCACCGGATAGCAAGCGTATTCTGTGGCCCATTGACGTACATTCGTCCCCGATTGACAATCAAAATGCATTTACGTTGTCGTCGCTCCTGAGGACTAAAATGGAACGCCAAGTAAAAAGACTTCGCATTAAGCTGCTATTTTACGCTGGTATTCTGTCAGAGCGTGGTCCTTCTCGGGTTGTACAGACTCATTAGAGCAACATCTGTAGTATAGTTGCAGCATGGCTCTGTCGCAGTCACCTGGTTGAATCCGCTATTTGATTGAATGACTAGCGCGTTCGTTGAATGACGACATTAAATGTCGTTGAATGACTAGGCCGAACGTTGATTGAACAAGCGTCACTCAACGTCCGACTAGTTAGCGGATTGTAACATAGCCCTTTGAACTGAGCAGACGTATATGTAAAATCAGTTAAGGCTTTGGGGTGGCCACCCCAGCCGCACCCTAACTTACTGTCGCTGATATTACAGTATAGTTGCGATGTTGTAGTAGATGCAGGGGCTGAATATCATTCAGTCAAGACGTTAAATGTTACATTCTACGAGTTGCTAGTTCTCCTTTACTCATTCTATTAAATGTCGTCATTCTATGAACGCGCTAGTCATTCATTCAAATAGCAGATATAACCAGATGACTGCGAGAGCTCTACTATGTATAAACACATCAAATAACATACTTATAGTTCAACTTAAAACAGCTAGTGATACGAACTTGAACGTTAAAATAAACATTATGTTCACGTCATATTCGATCTTGATTCTGAAGACTTAGCGATCGAAGAGACAAATCTTTTTTTTTCCTTATGAACTTATGACGCAAGACTTTATAATGAAGTTTATGCTATTGTGATATATGGCGGCCGCGGCGATGAAACCGAGTTACTTTAAGTGTAATTATTGTGTAATTATCACGATTTTTTATGCGGTCCTTAGAAGAAAACAACTTAAACAGTTGCAGGAGATTAATGCAAATAAATAAACAATTAATGCCACAAAGAAGCAGGCGAGTATTTTAAGAGCCGTCAGCGTAATTTGTGTTCTACAGTAAAATTTTAGACGCCCGATATAGTTTAAAGGTTGCGACCATATTGGAATCGTTGAGGAATTACTACTAGTAATATAGCTCGATGATTACAATATGCAAAATTGTACGTTGTTTTCTTTGTCATAGTTAACCCCATCACGAGACTATTGTTAAAATTGACTTTCATCACAAAGCTGGGTCATGAGTCTGTTATCTAAATATTTGTTTTGTGAAAAAGTAATGATATGCATACCATCTGTAATCCCTGTAACCGGTAGTGTTTTTTATTTCTGTAAATAAAAATATCTTATCTCGTAATAAACGAGCACACAGTCCACCTGATGGTAAGTGGATGCTGTGGCCCATAGACATTTAGATTTATTCTCATTTACGAATCAAAATGTTTATGCGTTGTCACCCCCGAGGACCATCCAGTATACACGGTTTTCGGTTCTTTAAGCTCCTCGATTAAGAAACCCGTGAGAACTAAGATAGAATGCCTCGTTTCAAGTAAAAATGGTCTACGGTTCTCTACACTCACCATACGAAACACAGCAGCGTTAAACTGCTATTTTACGCTGGTTTTCTGTGAGAGCCTGGTCCGTCTCCGTTTGAGTCCGCTCATTCATGCTACAATTATAATATAGCCGGTTCTATTACGCAAAAATAAACATCAAACCTGTAGTACGACGTCTGTGGTACATCATTCTACACAAGACAACAACGTTATCCCAGTGCAAGTGCTGGACTTAGATATCCTTAAAATATTTTGCCTTTGCAGTTTTCCTCATAATGTTACCCTTTAACACCAAGAACAAGAAACTTTCGTAGTATGTGAATATTATACGAAGTTAAATTTCCACCGGTAGCACTTATTATTAATTATTAGTAGCAATTTTATATGCTACATTAATTTGCTTCATCTAGAATATTAAATGAAGTCAGGTAGGATTTGGATGTGTTCTGTAAATGTGTCACTTGATAAAGGTAAATTCTTTCATAATACAAGCGTTTTATTACAGAATTACACCGCTAAGTTATGTATGGTAAGTGTGCTGAGCTTAAGATGCAATAAAATATTAAATTTTAGTCCTAATATATTATAGTGTATATAATGCGGGTAATATCAGAACCATTAACCTAAGCTACCCGGTTTTTTTAATTCTAAGCCAGGTTTAACCGGTGCTTTCTAGGTAAAGTCCGAACTATTATACAGTTTATATTATTCGGTCGAGTATTTTTTTTTAATTACAACAGCTATGTGTCGTTAGAAGAACTATATGACATTCGGTTTCCTATAAATGAAAAAACATAATTTCAATAAATTTTGAATGACAGCACTCAACACATAGGATTGACACTCGAAATATCTCCACTAGTCGCACTCCTGTTTACTCAGAAATTATCAAAGAGGTGTCATGTTACTGTCGAAATCAAACAACGTACAAAATATGCACAGCTTGTTTCGCTTCGAACAAAACAATGCACGGAAATATTTCCTTTATCACATCAGACCACAATAGCGTGAAGGTATGCGATGGTATACGACTACTTGAACAGGCGATTTTTTTTGCTCAAGGGACTTGCCAACTTGTAGTTTTTTCCCTTCCCCGTATCGTTGTCCTATTGTAAATACAGGAGTTTAGAACATTCGTTTTAGTTATCAACTTGTAGCAGACGTGTGAAAAGAATGGCAGGATTTTTTTATTGTGTTTGAGCCCTTTTATCGTTTGGCATATTATTAATAGCAGATAGTACTTATCGATTAGATGTACTTTTTTGTTAGTGTCAGATCAAGATTTTACTTGATGACCTCTCACCTTGATGTTTATGAGCTACTGTATTTAAGGCTGCCGGTTAAGCTGCCATGAAAGTTGAACGTTATATAAATTATAACCTGGTTAAAGATAAAAATGAAGCTATTGAACTATTTTATTCATAGAACAGTTTTTTGTGTAATATGAATTTGTGCAATTTTTTGCGAGCGTAAAAACCAGCAGCAATCACCGAATAGTGTCAGTGAGCCGCAAACTGAACCTAAATGCTAAGTAAGGAAGGTCACGTAAAATGAAGTCCACGCTTCGTTCCCCTCGTACTCTTCTACAAAGCCCCGAAAACTTTTAACCCGAGTTACGGAATATTTTCAGTGTCTAGAAGACTGCAATATAGTGGACGGTGTGAATGGAAATCTTATGGAAACTGTCCATGCGGTCACAGCAAAAACAACCACACGTAATCGCTTTTTTTTTCAATTGAGGTCTAATTTGATGACTGTAAATTATTTAAATGTTGAATATGTATGACCAAAGTGCTCGGGAGATCGACAAGTTTTGGAAAATACGCCCTCTTGTTTCTAGTATAGAAAAAGGCTTCCTAGAGAATAGAAGAGATAAGCACGTCGCTATTGATAAGTAAGCAGAAACAGGTATTAATGGGAAGGCGAAGTCAGAAGGCATAAAAGTTTTAATAACGCCTAATCCTTAAATTGTAAAGCCTTAACCTGTATCAGGGAATGTGATTTATATACTACACCTGAAAAATTGGATCTAGGTGGACGATGTATATCGAAACTCGTCGACTCACTGCTCATGAGTTCTTCCATTTTTATTGATTGGTATTTCACGTCAATTCCACTTCTTGCTATCTTAGTTAAAAGAGAAATCAAGGCGACTGGAAGTCTAACGAAAAATTGGGTGCCTGAATATGAAAGACCAAACAAACAGCAATCTACCAGACAACATGCTTTATTCAAGGCAGACGACATATTACAAAAGCCAGGTCACGATTGCGTTGTAAAAAGTGATGGTAATATTGCTGTTGTCAAGTGCTCAGACGGTAAACCGATTTATGTTGCTTTATCAGAAGCTGCCATTCCACCACTAGAAGATAGAAAAAAAAACAATAATTTTTAGGTGTCATTGATTTATTGGATCGTATAATCAGCAAGTATCCTATGCGGGATGAATTGGCAAATGGACCATGAGACCAATCTTTCATTTCTTTGACTTTGCTACCGTTGCAGGTTGGGTGCATGAACAGAGATGATGCCGTGAAATCCGGGCTTCAAAGAAAGATGCTGGGCAATGTTTGGGCTTTCAACTTGATTTGGCAAAGCATTCAATTTACTCAATATAAGAATCGTCTGTACCACATTATTTAAGTCCTCATGCAGCACATATTACTCGTAGTAGCCCTGACCTGATCAAGTCACAGCAGTAGTTATCGGATGGCCCAAATCCAAACCAAACAACCAAACAAAATATTTTTTTTAAAAAGCCGACTGGTTCAAGTAGGAAACAGACTGATCGAACGCATTCCTCACATCGCAAAAAGAACAAAGGAAGCCAAATATTTGCCAACTAGTGCGGAGGTAAACCAAATTAATAGATCGATTGTGCAATTTATGTTTTTAAACCGCCACGATACGGGAGAAGATCCTAGTGTGGGAGTAGTGTTTAAAAAAAATGTAAACCGAAACTGCTTCTATAATTATCATACAAATTAATACATATATAAGTAATTATTCATTCATTATCCCTAATTTAAATAAAAATCATATTTCGGGGTTAAAATCATCACTTTTAATATATCTACTATTTAAAACCCAAAGTATCCTAATCATATCACCCCTTATCCTGAAATGGGTGGTGGTAGATTTTTTGTCTAAAATTTATGTAATTGTAGGCGATAATAAGTGATGAAAATAATCTTTTGTTAATAAAGAATGCATAACTAAGTCTTGAGTCGCGGGAGGTTACAGCTCGTATTGAAAAAGCGATCAAGCTAAACCAAAGCTCGAAACTGTCTTTGCCAGTGATCTGTCTGCTAGAAAGAGCCAGCTGTCGAGGCTAAAAACCGAATAATGGAAGATCGTAACTAGGACAACTGAGACTTTGAGTGAGATTGAGACATTCTATGAGCAGCTGCACACGTTACCATCGGAGCCACACGCAAGTGTGAGTACAATCCAAGAGCAAGTTTTATCCGAAACTATTCCTACAATATCCCGGACGTGGTAGATCCAGGCCGCAGCTATATTAGTAGTATAATTGTAGCAAATGAGTCGGCTTGATCGGGGAAGGACCACACTCTCACAGAATATCAAAATACCAGCTTAATGCTGATCTGTTTCGTATGATGAGTGTAGAGAACACGAGACTCTTTTTACTGGAAACGAAACATAACATTTTAGTCCTCACGGGTCTGCTGGGACAACGCATCTGCTGTCTATGGGCCGCAGCAACCACTTACCATCAGGTGGACTGTGTGCTCTTTTGTCACGCTTGTTCTACAAAAAACGTCAGTCTGAGCGAGATTAGGATAGTTCTCCATCACCTTCAAAACGGCAAGGCCTAAAGCGAGGATGGAATACCAGCAAAGCTTCTGAAAGCGTGTGGAAAATCAGTACTTGAAATCCTTCAGAAGCTTTTAATTCAGTCTTCCATCACCATGAATTACTCCGCATTACACCGGAGGCGTGGAGTAGAAGTGCAGTGCTCTTATTCTTCAAGAAATGCGTCAACGCTCTCTTGAGGAACTACAGACCAATTTCCGTTATGAGCTGCATCTACATGCTGTTTTCTAGAGTCATTACGAATCATTTCGCACGTAGTAGACTCGAAGATTTTAATCCTCTGGAACAAGCCGGTTTCAGAAAAGGCTTTAGTACTATTGATAACATACATACCCTTCGAAAAATTGTACAGATGACCGAACCGACCGAAGTACACTTGTCACTTTGCCTTGGGTATGTGAACTAAAAAAAAAGCTCTTGATTTTGTAGAATTTTGGGTTGTGCTAGAGTCCGTTCAGCGATGCAAGCTGACTGGCGCTATATCGAAGTTGTGAATTGTCTGTACAGTAGGGCTACGATGACTATCCGTGTACAGAACCACAACACTAAACCTGTCCAACCACAGAGAGGTGTAAAACAGAAAGAATACATTATTCACATCAATGGCGAGTAAATCACCTTCAATTTGCCGATGATATAATCCTTATGGTAGAGTCGCTGAAGGTCATAACCGCTATGCTGCGTCTCAATAGCGATTAATCATCATCATCATTACAACCCTTCACAAATCCACTGCTGAACATAGGCCTCCCCCAAGGAATGCCACAAAGCACGGTCCTGAGCCACTTGCATCCATCGTCTTTCTGCATGTCTTACCAGGTCGTGATTCCATCTAGTGGGGGGTCGCCCTACACTACCTACCGGTACGAGGCTGCCATTCGAGAACCTTTTTTCCCCATCGTTTGTCGGTTTTTCGAGCTATGTGGCCTGCCCATTGCCATTTCAACTTACTTATGCGTTGGGTTATGTCAGTCACTCTGGTTCTACTGCGGATATCCTCATTTCGAAGTTTATCACGCAGAAAAAGCCCGAGCATAGCCTTTTCCATAGCTCGCTGATCGACCTTGGGCGTCCTCATACGGCCAGCACTGAAGTGACTAATACATAACGATTACAATTATTTTGATTTTCTTAACATTCATCTGAAATAAAACATTGAAAAAGGTGTAAGATTATATGTATAAAGAACATATTTTAATAACTACTAAATTTATCACTATACACTTCCAACTTATTGCCTATTCCTACTACAGCTTTATTACCTTTTACCGTTGCCCAGAGACCCTTTGTCTTCGTCTTTGTCTAACACCATTCCGTTTTTAGTTTTATCTAAATGATTATAGAGTCAAGCTTATTTTCTTATAATTATAGCTTTATCTGCATACACTTTTGTGTTTTAAGAATTCAATAACAATAAATTAGTTTTCATGATATTAAATATTGTTTCGAATTTTAAAAAGAAATAATGTGAATAATTAAGGCTCTGTGGTACAGTGACTTAGCAATGCTACGGCACTGAGGACCGCGGGTTCGAATCCTGCAAGAAACAAGTATTTGCATGGCCTACAAGTAATTGTTCCGGGTCTGGATGTTTGTGTATGTGCAATTTATGTATGTAACCTGTCTCCACGATCTAGGAGAAATTCCTAGTGTGGTGGTGACGTGGCATTAACGTCTGTACTAGGAAATTTGCCCGTGTCATTGAGGCGTTTTTACTTTTCAACTAACAGTCAGTGTTGTCGTCTGCATGGGCTGCAGGTTTCGGGCCTCGGGGTATACCCCATTACCCGGACTGTCCTCTCGGCCCACTACTATGGGCCGGTCCTGGTGGCCTTTTCTAAGGCGTTGTTAATATTTTCGGATTTAGTCCAAAGTCGGTTAAGAAATTATTTTTTCCGTAATCGGTTAGATTACGAAAAAAGGTAGGTTATCTTGTCAGTCATAGTTGGCTCAGAGGATCGCTGAGAAGCGCGTACCAGGCCGGAGCAGCGTAGGTTATAATGAGTCTTATATACAATTTGTATATTTTCAACTTGGTTTTCTGTGGCAACTGGGATGCCAGGACTGGCAAGAGCGTCGCCCGCGCACATCTGGCTCTGCGGACGACGAAGTCTACGTACGCGGTTATGCACAGCGTCCTGTCAATCCAGCACCCAAGGAAGGTCACGGCCTTCACATACGCGATCTTCTGGCCATTGAGGATCATCGGAGGTGGTAGGTTTCTGAGACGGCGAGTGAGCAGAGCGATCGTCTTACCAACGTTGACGACCATCCTCCACTCATCCAGCCATGGTGGCAACAGGTCCAGCAGACGTTGCATCCTGGCAATAGCTATGTGGGCTCTTCTGGACGAGGTGAAATAGGCGCTGTCGTCCGCATACAGCGCTAGCTCCACGTTGTCCTCCCACTCTTGCAGCTGTCCTGCCAACGTTGGGATGTCGTTGGTGTAAGCCGCGTACAGAACTGGAGACAAACATTCCTGTGGGACGCCGGCTCTGATGGATCTTGATACGGACACGGCGACCTCTACACAGACGTAGAACTTCCTGTCTGACAGGAAAGACGCCACTAGCCGCAACATAGCAGGAGGTACACTGGTTTGTTCTTTCAGTTTTTCAACTAAGAATTATTTTGCTATGTGACACGAATGGGTCGGCTAAACTGGGGCGGGACCACGCTCTCACAGAATACCAGCGTGAAATAGCAGCTTAATGTTGTTGTGCTCCGTATGGTGAGTGGAGAGAACCGGAGACCCTTTTTACTGGAAATGAGGCATTCCATCTTAGTCCTCAGAGGTGACAACGCATCTGCGTTTGGATTTATAATCGAGGATAAATGTAGATGTCTATAGACTACAGTATCCACTTACGATCAGGTGGAATGTGTGCTCGTTTGTCACCCTTGTTCTATAAAAAAAAATGTAGTGGAGGCGTAAGAGAATCCACTATCCCGTATCTTTCTGTTGGTGTCGGAAGAGGCAACTGGAAGCAGGACATTTTGTTTGTTTGTTCTACAACCATAAAATAGCCGCGGCGTGAATCTGCCACGTAAAACCAATCAAATAAAATCAAACCAAGTTAACGTTTTCCTGGTTCGTGATAGGGGATTAACATAATGGATCATGGGTATTGGAGTGTCATGTTATAATTAATTTATAATTACGACTCCCTATTTATAAGCCAGAAGCGAAATCGGAAGCAATTAACAATTAATTAAGTAAAGACAACAATCTATTACGCCGCCGCGGGCGGTGGATAATACATGCATGTACTAAGTATAATAATGCAGTATTTCTTGTACGTCACTAAGATGTTGCAATATCTAAAACTATTATAGTACATCTTTCCTTTATTAATAATACTGTCTTTTTTAATAATTTAGTCAGTTGATAATGCATCACTCCCAAATTTTAATTTTTTGGGCATTTTTCTAGAAATACTGTAAACTACTCCTGAGTATTCTGATAGAAAATAACCGATTGTAACAAAATTCTACTGTTCAAATAACTATACCTTTAAAAAAATGTCACGCATTTAATCTCTTATCTGTTACTTCTTTATAACTCTAATGGTAAATTCAATTGTTCGCATGATTTTAAACTATAATAAAATTAGTTTGACATCCACAAATTGCAATACGTTGCAACAAATACAAAAGTAACTATAAATTATTATTGGTCTACTAAGGAGAACTTACACTTACTTCATTTAATAAATAAAATATTATTTATAGAACAATGAAATTTATTAAAAAGTTTATGTTATAGTAACATTTATAAATTTAAATAGGCCGTAACAATTAAACACATCCGTAATCATTGAAAGATCTAGTAGATATTTGCCGACTGACGTGATAGCGGAAAATTTTCGAAGCACGTTTTTGATATTTTCTATAGATTAGTTTTAAAAAGTTTTTTCATTAATATTAGAAAAACATACATTTGCTTAACAATTGCCATTTGGTATTCCATTAGCAACTCAGATATTTAACAAGAAATGATATGGAATATTGATATGTTTATCAAATATATATTTCACATATGATTTCTTATAGGACGTTCTATTTGGTTAAATATAATCTCAGGAAACAGTTATAACAGCCCATGAGTGATTACCACGTTTCGAGCTTATACCTTCTTCTTGTTCAGTGCTGTCATCTGTAGCCTTGTTTTTCAAGCCATCACGTTCTCAGATGTAGAATTAATCCTTTTACCATGTTCCCACTTACCGGTGCTAACGTTAGGTTAACAATGTTTTAACGTGGAATTGCATTGTCCTTCAAAGTACCTTTTGTGATGAATGGATAAGAAGTCAGTCTAAAAAAATATTAGTTAATTTTTTTTATGTTCCAGGAAAACTGCAAAAATGGTACATGTAAATAAAAATAAATCTTATCTTGTCCAAGAAAGTAGGTACCAATAGTAGCAAATAGTACAGTCGCGGCCTAAGAAGAACATATTACAGTCAGAAATCGCGTTTGATGTTGTCTGAAAAGCCGACATAAACAATAAATTGCTAAGGTTGTCAGAACGGGAAGTCATAAAGAAACAAAAAATTGATTTTATTTTATCTCACGTTTACACACATTCCTGTGTATGTGAAAACTGTTGAAACTCTAATTCCTTATCTTTAAGAGAGAATGACTCACAGTCTTTTTATTAAACTGTGGTAGTAGTTAGAAATGTTTATAGGATAAGGGTGACAAACGAGCACACAGTGCACCTGATGGCGAGTGCTTACTGCGGCCCATAGATATCTACGTCCATCCTCGATTACGAATAAAAATGCAGATGCGTTGTCACCCGTAAGGACTAAGATGGAGTTCCTCCTTTCCACTAAGAAGGGTCTCCAGCTCCCAACACTGACCATACGGAACACAGCAGCACTAAGCTGCTATTTTGCGCTGATATTCTGTGAGAGCGTGGTCCTTCTCTGGTCGAGCCGACCCATTCATGCAACAACTATATTACCGCGAATAATGCAACGTGGCTCTACCACGTTAAAAACTATGGTACAGTATTGCTAAGCCAACACCAGGCAAGAGCAAAATTGCAAGAAAAAGTATTAAAATACATATTTTTAAATATATTTTATTCGTTTTAACCACAAAAATAGTAATAATAAGACAATTATCACGATTTCTGTGCTTTTAACACAAAATGGCTCTACTCAACATATTTTAGGTGATTGGGCGTAAAGTGAAATTTTTTTTAATAGAATAAGGGTGACAAACGAGCAGACAGTCTACCTGATGGATATGAGGGCGGCACCGAAAATTTCGGGAATCAAGGAAGTGACACAACATTACTATTTAAAAATGTATTTATTGCTTTTCG
>DWHP01000573.1:0-19165 GCA_018247895.1 Parnassius honrathi
GTTTAGCTATGTGAACGAGGCGAGGCAGCTTCAACTGGTGGCTATATTGGGGCTGGGGGGCCTCAAACACGCGATCGTAGTACTCCTGGAGGACATCTGTTACTGAGGACTGTCAAAACTACATATCACAATTGTTTTAATAAAAAATTCCGATTTCTACAGCAACGGGATTATGTCACTACCTACAAGAAGGCAACGAGTTATCGAAAAAAACAGCACATAATATATTTTAATTTCAATGTAATTAAACTCTGAGAAATCTTAAACTTGAATAGTCTTAAAGTTGTATAATAAATACGAAGAAACTTTTCGTAGATTTTTGAGAAATTTCTTAATGTAGTTCTCGTTTTTAATGGTTTTTTTTTAGAATATGTTCCAGTATCTTTCTTCCAATTATACACTAAGTTTTCTTCAACATTTCCCCAATTTAGTTTAGAATTTTTTTATCGTCTAAGCTGCATTGCTCTGAACTCTTTGCTTTAAGACGATAGAAAAGTACGTAATAGCACAGCCTTTAAAAGATTAGTACGTGAATACTTTTAAAAGAACTAGGTTGCGTACAAAATATATTTTCTTGTATATTTGGTGGAACGTTTTTTATGTGTACGTATGTACCTATGTTTAATTATATGTATGCCCATTAACGGGTTGTTATAACCACACGTCCTGGATTGACTGGGAGAGAATGCTAAGAGGCATTAAGTCCGTCCATTATAATCCATTTTATTAAGGTGTTTTGAACAATAAAGTCTCGATAAATAAAATAACACATCTAAAACCTTAAGAATGTTGGCTAGTTCTTGACAAGACAAAAGTTAAGTTTTTGAACATCTAATAAAACAAATAATGAGTAAGCAAGTAATTAAACAAATAATTCATTCAATACTAAACTCCTAAAATATATTGAATAGAAATATTTAATACTATCTAATAGTGGAGCTTTTTTAAAATTATGAAAACCTGCACCAATAATTCTTAAGAAGCCCTTTAACTGCCTTTATGGATAATAAATTCATAGTAATCCTAGCAAACCCTGCGGCGAGCAACAATATATAACATAAATTCAAGTGTTGAGCTGTCAACTTTCATAATATCAATTTCAGTTTTACTCTGAATTTGTTGAATGTTTTTCCTTACAAAGGAATCGTCAGTCTTACAGAGTAATAAGACAGGCGTGAGTGTTTATGTTATGTTATTTTAGTAATTTTTATTTTTAATTACAGTAAATATAATTATAAAAACCTTATACTGGACGTCTTTTACCTACTATAGTTCTATAATAGATTTGCTCATTATTTTTGAAGAAAGTATCTAGTGTCTTTTCATAGATAATAATAAAACCCGGTACTTTGCCTATTGTCAAATGGCAATCCATTTCAAGCAATTTTATATCGACGACTTTGTTTTGAAAGTCCATTGGACAATTCAATAAGCTTTTCCAGACTTATTACTTTATAAGACTGATGATTCGTTCGTAAGGAGAAACATTCAACAAATTTAGAGTAAAACTTTGAAATTGATATTATGAAAGTTGGCAACTCACTTCATCATCGTCACTTGAATTTATGTTATACATTGTTGCTCGCTGCAGGGTTTGCTAGGATTCCTATAAATTTATTATCCAGAAAAGCGGTCAAAGACTTTTAAAGGATTATTGATACATGTATACACAATTTTAAGTTCCTCCATTATTAGATAGTATTAAATATTTTTATTCAATATTTTTTAAGTTTAGTATTGATTGCACTATTTGTTTAATTATTTGTTTTATGAGTTGTTCAAAAAATTAACTTTTGTCTTGTTAAGAACTAGCCAAAATTCTTTAGGTTTAAGATGTGTTATTTTATTTATTGAGACTTTATAGTTCAAAACACCTTAATAATAAGGATTATAAAGGACGGACTTAATGCCTCCTAGCATTCTCTCCCAGTCGATCCAGGATGTGTGGTTATAACAATTTGTTTATAGGCATACATATAAATAAACATAGATACATACGTACATATAAAAAACGTTCCATCAAATGTACGAGAAGATATATTTTGTATGCATAAACCTACACATGTACAAATGTAGCCAAAGATGACGTTATCTATATCAACGCATAACCTAGTTAGTAGAAAATGTTGAAGAAAACTTAGTGTATAATTGGAAGAAAGATACCGGAATATATTCTTAAAAAAGCGATTAAAAAGAGAACTATATTAAGAAATGTGATCATATAAGATCTGGGAAAAGTTTCTGTGTATTTATTATACAAATTTAAGACTATTCAAATTTAAGATTTCTCAGAGTTTAATCACATTGAAATTAAAATATATTATGTGCTGTTTTTTTTTCGATAACTTGTTGCCATCTTGCAGGTAGTGACATAATCCCGTTGCTGTAGAAATCGGAATTTTTGATTAAAACAATTGTGACATGTAGTTTTGACAGTCCTCTCTTGATGTTAACCTAAAATTAACCAAAGAATTATGAAGACACAGAAACAGATGAAAATCTGAGGGTGTAAGGTGAGGACTATATGAGGTGGATGCATTAACAATTCCGAGCCTAGCTTTCTAAATTTTTGATGTGTGTCCAAAAATGTCTGTGGTCTGGCGTTATCATGATGTACGTAGTGTTTGTAGTGACCACCTAGTGAAGACATGTAGGAAGTCCAGATATTGCTAGTCAACTAACTGAGTTTATTGATTTCTAAAGTACTTCTAAAATTAATACACAAAGCCGTTCCTCGGTGGTTTGCTCCTTAATTTTTCGCACATTTAATTCTTTTTTTTTTATTTTCTACCTTAAGAATATCTGTAGCTTGATTAGTTACATATGTAATCTAATTAATATACAATAAAAGTAATGTAACACAAAGAAACATTTTCTATACAAATCAAGGTCCCCGCTATAAAATCATTTCAGCTCACTCCAAAGTGGCTTTGTATGTTTTATTTTCTTTCTAATATTTCTTTCCCTGCATGACTATTTTGTGGAATCGTTTACCATCGGCGATTTTACTCGACCGGTACAAATTAGGTACCTTCAAAAAAACGGGCTCACTCCTTTTTAAAAGGCTGGCAATATACTTACAATTCCCCTGGTGATGCAGTTGTTCGTGGGCACCGATCGACACTTCCCATCATGTGAGGTACATATTCGTTTTCCTCTTGTATAGAAAAGTGGCACTGCCCTGGTGGCAGAAAAAGTGGTTGCTCAGTACCGTGGTTGATTATTTGGGTAACCTACGTTCAGCTTTGAACTTCTGAAGGGTTGTTATGATGTATATGATAACGGCGAAAATCTCTTATTATTTTTTACAATAAAATTAATTTTATTTTAAATGTATGTCAGTTTCTGAGATCTACATTACTATCCTTCAACTACTTAATATTGTAGATCACGATAGCTACCTATTTTATTGTTTTCTGTTTAAGTAAATTTCATAAAGATATATGCACAATGACAATATATGACAATATGCACTTATTGCTATTATTATTATGGCATTCTACCTTAGTCTTCAGAGGTGACAATGTTTCAAAATTTTGATTCCTAAAATTGTTTGCTCGTTGTCTCTAGCAACATTGAGCTAAAATCTTAGTTTCTCGATACGAAGTAACAAGAAAGTTTAGAAGAAGTTTAGGTTAAATTACTCACGTACGATTAGACAGAAATTTTATTACAAAACCATATTTGTTAGCACCATCGTCTTAACAATTTGGCAAACTGTTGGGTTCCACGGTTCGTATAATTTGTTTTATTTTCTTACGTCAAACTAAAATAAAGTGGATGCTATGGTTTATAGACATCTATATCTATCATCGATTACAAAAATCATAACGTAGAAATGTTTGTCACCCCGTTTACCCGTTATAGGGCAGATGCGAAATTAGCATGCTGAAGGGTCTCCGTTTCACTGCGCTTATCATGTGAAACATAGAAGCATTATTCTGCTTTTGTACGCTGTTACTCTGTGGGAGTGTGGTCCTATCAGGGTAGAGTCGACCCATTCGTGCTGCTACTATGTATAGCTGCATAGTGGCTTTACCACGTAAAATGATGTACATATTAGTACCAGCTATGACTTCTAAAATGTACTTGGGCATACATTCTATATTTTGCTTTCTTTTAAAAAAATCTGTTAATATTTCTGTACAAGATGTGTAAGGCAATTAATTAGTGCAATGTAAAAACGGCACTGTTAGGCCGTCGCGAACATCTCTCCCGCCGTGCAGCGATGATCTTCTCACAGCGGCGCTGCATCCATTTCGGTGAGCGACGTTGCTTCTACTTCGGCAGCGGCACGAGTTTACTGGTTGGCCTCTTGATAAGGCCGTTTGCTGTGCGTACCTCCACAGTGCGGATCTGTCCGTCCGCACCGGGGTAAACAGCTTCCACCCTCCCTCGTGGCCAGGTGTTACGAGGTAACTGGCCGTCAGCTATGAGGACTGGATTGCCCACCTGGAGATTGGGCCTCCCGCCGGTTTTGAAGTTTCGGTAGATACTCTCGGACCCAACGCTGCCAGAACATGTCAGCGAGTATTTGGGAGCGTCGCCAGTATGTTTCGCTATTCATATCCTTTTCATCAAATACTCCAGGTGTCAGCAGTCTCGCAGATCCTCCTAAAAGGAAGTGATTTGGAGTGATGGATTCGTCGTCGTCGCTGTCTACAGAGATGTGAGTCAGTGGTCGGCTATTTACTGTGTACTTCACCTCGCAGAGCAGCGTGGCTAAGACTACCTCATGCGGATGTCTGTCATAATGGATGGTGTATAGTGCCGTCTTCACGCATCGTATGAGACGTTCCCACACCCCACACATGAAAGGCGCGGAGGGGGTTATAAAACGCCACACTATGCCTCGTCGACTGGCTTCTTCTCGAAAAGCCCCCCTAAGTTACTTGTCTGCGGTTTTGCGGCAGAGTGTTATGAATTTTAGCACTCTAGCCGTAGCTCTCAATAAGAGTTCCCATCTTGAAAACCGGATTGGATCGGGAACGACTTCTCGGAGTATCGGAGCTTGATGAGATTCTTTAATGGTGAGAGATCTTTCCTCACCTGTAGTTTCGGATGACGTGGGTCTTTCGGTTGGCCATGCTGACGGTTCCTTATACAGAAACGGTGGGCCGTTGTAACACACGTGATTGGAGTCGAAGTTCGGTCGTACGTCACTCGTGGCAATGTCAGCTATGTTCAATTTGGTAGGTACCCAGCGCCAGTCCTCTACTTTACTACGCTCCTCGATTGCTGCTATTCAGTGGGCAACGAAAGGTTTGTAACTCCTGGAGCCCTTTTTTATCCACGTGAGGACAGTTTTGCTGTCAGTCCAGTATGTGACGGCTTCGGGCGTCACGCAATGTGCCTGAATGCCGGCGGCAGCTACGCGGCTTCACATCATGACGGCTTGTAACTCGAGGCGAGGTATGGACGTTACTTTCGGCGGAGCTACCTTCGTCTTGGCCATGATGAGGCTTACATGTACTGTCCCATCGGGTGTCGTTGTTCTCCAGTAGACTGCCGTTGCGTAGGCGCTCTCACTGGCGACGGTGAACACGTGGACTTGGAGCGAACGTGCGTCGCTGAATCCCGGGTAGCATCTTGGGACGCTTATTGATTTGAGTTGTTCCAGGTGTTGGATCCATGTGGACCATTGTTTAGTCAAGTCTACGTCCAAATCCAGGTCCCAGTCTGTTCCTCGTCTCCATGCTTCCTGCAGTATTTGCTTTGCTCGAATCGTAACTGGGGAGGCGAGGCCGAGCGGGTCATACAGCGACATTACTATTTTGAGTGCTTCCCTCTTGGTTGGTGTTTTATGCAGCAAATTGATTGGAAGTCGAGCGAGCTTTAGGTTGAAGCTCAGCTGATCGGTACCCGGTTTCCAGATTAATCCGAGTATTTTTTCCTCGATTTCCTTGTTGCCCAGATTGACTGACTCAGTTGCTTCACTGTCAGGTTCTAATTCTTTTACAACTTCTGATACGTTGGAAACCCATTTTCTTAAGGTGAAATGCGCGTTTTTGTGTATGTCGCGTACTTCCTTCGATATTCGCATTGCTTCCTGCAGGGACTGGAAACTGTCGAGATAGTCATCCATATAGTGGTTTTGGATGATAGATAGAGATGGAATTGAGGGTTGACCACAAAACAGTTTCAGCCCATTTGAAAGAGTTTAGCTATACAAGAAAGCCCGATATTTCCCCGACCTTATATAATATTGCATACCTTATATAATATAGTAGTAATCACCACTTGAGTGGTCTGGAACCTAGAATGCTAACATAGTTTTCTGGTCATTGTTTGTGAACAGAGTAGAGGTTCTTATCATCGGGATCACAATAAGTCGAGACCAAACATCCGTCGCGTTCGAGCTTCCCCCGTTTTTCTAAATATTATTGTAGTTGTGCCGTACGGGCGAAACTCTCCGGAGTAAATGTAGTCGAAGATACTCCGCGAGTTGCTCACGTCCTACACCTATAGGTTCCGGAGGATACTTCCACTGCCGCCACTCAATTCCCTGGCAATATCGTAACTACTAATATGCTGATCTTGTTCCACTTTTTCAAAAATGGATTTTTCTTACCGGACCAGAACTAGGTGCATCTTAGACATCAAAATTCCCGGACAGAAAACGCTTGACCGACTTTATGCTACTCTTACTGACATTGCATTAAGTTCGTAAACGTAACAATTTTTCTTTGGCGGCTTGAGTCGCATTTTTTTTCTTTTTTGTAATAAAACTTCAGAATGTATCGAATTTCTTCGTTTGATTTTGGCGGACAGAAAAACAATTGAAAAATGGCGGGAAACTTTTTGTTTTTCTTACTATCCTATATATACTGATATGAAAACCAGCCTGTAACAAACAGTAAACCTAAAGAGATTTTTCTTTAACTTTATATAAACAAAATACGAAGTTTAAAAATATGAACTTGAACTTTTTCTCTGACCTAATATTCAAACCGATCGACGACTAATTTAGAAATCTAACGTTCATTGCTGGGCTTTGTGCTAATAAATTTTGAGATTATTTTCTCAGTATGGGTATAAATCTCAAAAGGCTTTCCAAAAATTTTCACTAGTCGACTGTTTTAGCGATGCTAAGAAATGTATGTTGAAGTATTCCGGTATAATTTTTCTTGTCAAAACTGTAAAATATGTAGTTACAAGGGCATTTAGAGATTTTGATTTCATTAGGTTCTTTGCGAATATAAAAAAGGGGAAAAATATAGATTAGTTTTACTACATTAATGTAGTAATACTAACCTATATTTGCCATGCCATGCAGTAGCTTTACCGTAGCTAAGCTGTATTATTATTGTAGCACTAGTAGGTTGGCCTGATTGCCGAATGACCAGGGATTACGCAGAAAACCAGACACAGTATATTAACGCTGCTGTTTCGTGTAATGAGTGTAGAGAACCGGAGACTTTTTACCAGTAACGAAACATTAATATATCTTAGTTTGCAGGGGGTGACAACGTATCTACATTTTGATTCCTAATCGAATCTTCTGAATCGCTGTAAGTAATGGTTATGGACCACAGTGTCCATTCACCATCTATCGGACTGTGGGCTCGTGTGTTTTTTTACTTTTAAGCTAAAAAATAAACTCGTTTACATGAGTTATAGTAATCTGTAAACACTTAATCGTCACAGAATACTAGCATAAAAAATATCGACATATGTGCAGACAGTTTTATAATTTTTTTTTCTATGCCTATATGTGTATACCTACCTATTTATATTTTAGTTTTGAATGTTGTTTTTTATTTAGTTGTTAGTTGTTGAATATTTCAACATTTTCTAATAATTGATAATAGTTGATTTGACATATTACCTAATTTTATATACACAATTCATTATTTTAATTTGTTTGACATATAAGGAATGTAAATGTATTTTAAGATTGTGTGTTGGCGTTTTGGAATGTGTTCCGCCTAGCCATATGAGTTGATGTAATTAAATAAATAATACCATAATAATGACGAGTTTCGTTTGTTGTTTGATTTTTACTGGTCTGACATGTCCATTAATACATGTGGTTGGCTGCGTGCTGTCCTTTCAGACTGGAATACAGCAGTAGCAGCACTGCTGCTTATCTCTCAAGCGTCTCCAGAAGATTTACCTCTAAAAACTAAGATTACCTTAGCACAAGGACTTCTATCTCATTGACTATGCTGATGTTAATTTTCTGGATGTTTCATAGGAACTGACGAACGTCTTCATAATTTTTCTAGGTACGTCTTATTTTCACACTTTGTATGTTTGGTCGTGTTTTAGAGTACAGGGTTCAATTACTACACAAAAAAAAATACAAAATTATTAAAATACAAAAAATGGTTGATTATAACTACTTATACTGATTTTATCGTGTTTAATTTTAAATGACTTCTTAACTCCCAACGTTTCGGGTGCTTTCCAGCACCCATGGTCCCGGGGCCGATGTCAATGTAAACCCGGAGTACCTACAGCTTTTTAATTATTATTTACGGTCCGATCTATGCAGAACGAACTTACTGTGTCTTGAAGTCTTGCGGTGGTATGATTGGGTTTAGTTTTAATTTTATTAATTATAAGGTCCCAAGCACTTGGTGGTACCCAGAGCCTCCTTCTCTTTTGAAATTAGGATGTTTTTTATTTTATTTCTAAAACCTCATCCTTGGTAGGAATCAGTGGTGTTTCGCAAGGATTAGGAGGAGGAGGATTATTCGAGGAGGACATCACATATGATTGACCACCAACGCTAAAATCCATAAAAGTAGTTTTAATCAATGTGAAATGTTTGCGTAAATATAAGAAATTATTATACAAGAAAGGGTTCTTATTAGATATTTTAAGAAAATAACCCCTGGGAATGGATCGCCACAATTCCGGTTCTTTAGAATTCATATAAAATCGTACAAAATTGTTGTAAAGCGATATTTTTTTAAAAAAGAATCCCGCTGAGTTTCTTGGTAGTTTTTGCAAGGACTGAGGTATATTGCGAACCAGTATTAAATAAAAATGACTTTCAATAAGTGTATGTAATAATCTATATATATTTAATAAAATTCATTCTATCTTATTCTTTAATTAAAAATGGCTTCTCATCCGCAGACTCACACGTACTATCATTTCTGTACTGTTTACAATTCAATCCTCTAGCACATCCATTTGACTGTGAGCGTTTAACGCATTCCCTCATGAGCTCATGACATACGTGCTTGTTATTCTCCAGATATATTTTAGGAAAGAGTAAAGAAATATTATCTATCAACTCAGAATTATAGATACGTATATAATATTATTAAATAATATGTATTATCAACATTAATAGACCTATAATTATCCATATATATATTTAATTATTAAATAAAATATAATTAGTTGTTATTTATTTCCTGGTGACAACTTGCTTTACGTATAAACTTATTTCTCTTTCTCCACGGGTTTGCTGGAAGAAAACTGAGGTTACGCTCGTCTTTGTATATTTTATTTACATGTTATCATCTTATAGCGTGCACATTGTACAATAGAGAATAAAGAGTAAAGAAGGTAAAAAGAGTAATAAAACACTAAACATTCGACCTCTCATAGTTTTGATGCAAAATCAATTTTCAACATTTTTTATTGACAAGAATAAAGTGATGAGACTACTTATAACTGCAGATGTATATAATACCATTTTCCCCACACGCAAAATACACTTTTAGACGTGTAGTCGCGGACACCAGCAAGGCTCAATCGATAATCAAATGCAACTTTAACTAATAGAATCAGCTGTTAACTTGCGGAAATCGATTATACAAAAGTTATTGAAAATTAATTTGTTTATATCCGCGTAATGAAATAAAATGATGTATCTCACTTAGTTTGAGGAGACATAGGTATATTAATTACTTATCAATAACTTTAAAATACAACTTTTATAGATGCAGTTCTTATTTTGTAAAAGTTCTACGCCGGAAAATTTACGAGTAACGGTCAGTTTATTTGTAAAATACTTGATACAAACTACAATGTATAAAATATTCTCGTAGCAAAGATACTAAAAACAAGCGTAAATTTATAAGGAAAACGATAAAATATATTAATAAGCATTATTATCTCATAAAACAGTCCACCTGCCAGATTTATGTCACCGATTATACCGCGTACTGTCTTATAAATAAACGCTACAGTAGCATGAATAACTTTGACCGTTGATATGAAACAGGTTACACGCTGCTGCGTATCCTCGTAACTTATTTCCAATCGCTAATACTGTAATTAATATAATTGTACACCATACATTACTACTTTCGTATGTAAGACGGACAGTCGTAACGAAACAAAGCAAGCATTGTGTTACTTTCCATAACATCCTTTCATTTAACATGGTAAAAGAGCTAGTGAGAAGTTCTCAATACGACGTAAAGGGCTATCCACACTGGTTGTGTCGCGTCCAACGCATAATTTTCACATTCAATCAAACGTGAAACCCACTTCTTGATAGCCGTGTTGTAGTTATAGTGCAAACTTATTTTTCCATTAAAGATAGGGTAGGTACAGGAAATCAACTTTATGTTTGTGTTTCATAATATATATCAAACCTACATATCACGATACAGGTCTGCGCGCAGAGTGTGAGAACCACTGCTAAATTATTTGTAAAGGTGCTGCTAACTTTCAAATAACTAACTAACAAAATAACTATTTTTTTCATTACATAATCAATAACTTACTACATCTACCTTGTTACGTTCACCATGATGTCGACTATAAAAATATATGAAAGTTGTGATAAAATGGGACATGATGACTTCATTTTTCAACTTTATTCGTCATCGACAGCTTCGCTCTTGAAAAATACGTCATAATTTCCCTATCTTAAATTATGATTACATCTCAATAAAATACGATTTTATTAATTTTTTAATCATCAATTAAAACATTGTGATATAAAGTTTATGTTAATCATTTGGAAAATAAATATTAAAAAAAGAGCAATATAATAAATTAAGATAAAAATTATTCCATACCCTCTAAGAAATGATAGTAGGACTGCGCCCAACAATGGGACGTATAAAGATTTTCATATTTCATAAATTACATTTATCACTATCATTATCATCATTACAATCCATCACAAGTCCACTGATGATTATAGGCCTATGTATTACATTACTACTTATATTATTATGGATCAAATAAGGTGTTAGTATAGTATGTCGTCATTTTGATTCATTACATTACATTCGATAAGTTTATTTTGATTAACGTTTTAAACAAACTTTACGGTTTTAAAAATCAATGAACACTACTATAGATACGATACTAAAGAGCGAATTAAGTTGCGCGCGCGCACCTCGCGGTACTCACATTTATTTCTTTATTTATTCGCGGCCAATAAGGCCTACATTCAAATAGTTCATTAGGCAGAGGAACGACATCTACGGGCCCTTTATATGCGAAACCCGTTTGAGTATTTTATTTAACTGCTTCTTGTTGAAAACACTCGTGACATACGGTACTTTGGATTATAAACCAACCTGAGAGACCCACACAGGTACCCATGGACTCGATATTTTCGTGAGAAAATGTTACGATATTTGAAACTATCGTCATGTAAAAAGTATCATATCATTTTCTAAAAACAATAACAATTTTTGTTTGCTCGCAATTTGTTTTAAGCTAACTTAGGTTGATAAAAATATAATTCAAAATCAACTAGCAATATTTAGTTCATTTTGTTATACTAAAATATAAAATCAGGTTAAATGGTTATTTTTTGTTTTAAAGTGCATAATCAATACTTACATTTCCTCCCTATTTGTCTTTTTCTATTGTTATTTAGTGAAGAGAGAGAGAGAGAGAGAGAGATTTTTATGAGTAAGGCCGATAATTTTAAAGTATTTCAGTGTCGGTGACATTAAAATATTTTTCGTTGTTTTTTACTTCGTCTTTTACCTAGTAAAGTGTTTAAATAGTTGCTAGTTTGCGTTGACTGTATGTCACTCATTTCAACCTGCAAATCACTGCGTGACGGGCTTATATATACGAGTATCTCGCAATGGGAACGGAAAATCATTATTGGTACATGTATACAAGGTTCCAAACTAGGATTGCGCATCGGCTTTGATTGTTTCAACACGTTTTGCATACTTATTTACATTAATGAGATCATTTCTTTGAATACGTTAAAACATCGTGTTGTGACATAATGTTTTTATAAATATCTTCATTTAAAATGAACATTATCAATAACGACCAGTGTATACGCTTGAGTTATATATTAATTTATTAACAATTAATTGATTTATTATATTGATATAATATATTGAGTTACTAGTAATTAATAATATTGATTTTAGCATGAAGAAATTATGGGCGATCGCTAATTTCTTCATACTAAAATTATTAATCGACTACTGTATTTTTTTTATAGAATATGGGTGACAAACGAGCACACAGTCCACCTGATGGTAAGTGGTTACTGACATACCCATAAACATGTACATCTGTCCTCGATTAGAAATCAAAATGCAGATGCGTTGTCACCCGTGAGGAATAGGATGGATTGCCTCGTTTCCAGTAAAAAGGGTTCTCTACACTCAGCACACGGAATCCAGCAGCATCAAGTTGCTGTTTTACGCTGGTATTATATGAGAGCGTGGTCCTTCCTCGGTCGAGGTGACCCATTCGTGCTACGACTAGAGCAGTAATATAGCTGCAGCGTGGCTCTACCACGTATAAAACATAGTATAGACTTATAATGGGTACTAGCTCATGATGATAGATGGGTGTGTCCTCACATGGGATTGGTGATTACAGTATTTCCAGTGTAATGGTATCGGTTTTGCTTTCACCAACTCATCACCTCAGCGTGGTGAGTATGGTAAATACGTACTTATTGCATGCCAGCAGGCACATTCTTGGAAAGTCGTCTGTCCTTCAGTGAACTTGAAAAGGCTATGCATTACATTTTCCATTAAAACTCCTCCACAGGTTATGCAATATAAAAACTGTACACTTTCCATGTATTGCTGGCATGAATGCATATTCTTGGAAACCTCCATGTACGGCGGTGGACTTGTAAAGGCTGTTGTGTAACATTGTTTCTTGAAACCTCTCTTCAGGATTTAGAATCTAAAAACTCTTAGACTATAAGTACTTGTTTTGTACAGCCCGACACTAAAATCGACAAGTGATGGGGCAATGACGTTAAAAATAATCTCGATAAATCGAGTTGGAGATCAAAGCGCTAACAAATCGGGCGGGAACATCGATGTACATGCGGAACACGCTAGATGCGGTATTGTTTTTGTTTAAGTTTTTATGAAGTAGCTGAGAAGAAAGATATTAACTACCTTATTTTACGGAGGACATTTTAAATGTTATTTCTGTGTCAAAGTTAGGAATATGTAATTTCAGTGCCAATTTGTTGATCCCTCTGTCGCGGGTGATTTTATTTAAAACAATCTTGAGTAACATTTCTTTAGTATGGATATACAAGTGTGACGATCTATTTAATTATATTTGATGTGCCTACAAATATTTTGCCTAATCTGGGAGCTCGTAATCACATCATAATGTATACCTAAAATTGTAGAGGAGAAAGAAAAAGAAGATTTTGGCCAAATTTCAGAAATTCAAGAATTCCGTAATTTAAAAGCCAATTAAAGCCTGAAATTAATTGTAAATATTAAAAAAAAACACTTAAGATTTTCCATGCTCTTGCAGTTCATTTTTATCAGCAAAATATTCGTCGAATAAAGGGGTGAATATCGATCACGGCGAGTATAACAAACACTTCAAACACGATGACTGATATTTCCTTGACTTGTATAATATACATTATAGCATTATTATTTTCTTTATGTCTTTGTGGGTCATGGATCTTTTCCTCAATTAATTTGAATTGTTATCCAAACAAACGGTAAAGCTTCCTGAACTTTGAAGAAATTTATTGTAATGACTTTAATATTTTACATTTTTTTTAAATTCAATAAGGCGTTTTTTCTAGGAAGTTTATATCGATAACATTGAAATTATCATTTGTTACAGCACTTGTGATAAAAATTTTGTATTGTCTGATGAAGAATTTATGACTGCACCATGTAGTTATGATAAAGTTCATGTTTATTTGCGTTCCTTTTTCCTACAAGTTTTATGACGAATCAAAATTATACGACATTTAATACGATTTAAAGGAAATATAGAATTTCGCATAAGATTGGCGTAACAATACGATATTCTAGCTACTACGTTATCAAGGCTTCTAAAAGTGGCGGTATAACGTTTTCGTATTCTTCAGATGCAAAAGTATTGCGACACGTTATAAGTTTTATACGTGGTAGGAACTTGCCAAAGCTGCAGCTATATAGTTATAGCACGTATGAGTCGGCTTGACCGGGAAAGGACAACGCTCTCACAGAATCAAAATCATTTTCATTACAGCCCTTCACAAGCGCACTGCTGAACATAAGCATCATATCTCATGAATCCAGCGTAAAATAGCAGCTTAATGCTGCTGTGTTACGTTTGGTGAGTGTTGAGAATCGTAGTCCCATTTTACTGCAAACGAGGCATTTTATTTTAGTCCTCAGGAGTGACAACGCATCTGAATATTTACTCTTGATCAGGGATGGATGTTTAGGGGCCACAGCATCCATTTACAATCAGTCAGTTTGTTTCCCTTATTCTATAAAAAAAAACATGACGATACGTGTTGTCCAAATCGCATATAACTTCGCTCAATTAATATTCGATTCGAGTATCGCTTTTATTTAAAAATAGGAAATAAAGTAAGTTGTCAAATCCGTATCGTTTCGCGTGCAATGGCCCAGCGTGATTTACTCGAAACGGGAAAGAGACACGAGGGGGAGTGACAGGTCAGGGAAGAGGGGGGAGAAACACTTGACTAATAAAAAACACCCCGACGCCCTCCTGACTGATGCGACAATTAATTTAATCCCATTTCTCTCCGTCTTCCGAGCCGTCAGGGCTGTAGAAAGTTGTCGCAGCGGAAGAAAAACTTGACTAACGCGTTGTTTATTTTGAGAAAATTATGTCTCTATTTGTTCATTGATATGCAGTGAATAATTTTGACGTAACTAAAGCTTTGTACATTACCTCAAATTGACTATGTTCGTAATCTTAATTCGTTCCCTAGTACAGAGACTCGGCGGTGTATGAAAACATACACAACTGCGGGACTGAGATATAAGTAATTCAAATGGGATTTCAAGCCTGAGGACTATAATAGTATACCTCAATAAGCTTTGAAGATAAATATAGAACGCCTCACAGCCTGTAATTATGCTTGCTCTGTATAGACCTAGACACAGCACTGCAGACGGTAGACAGTGGTAAGAAGATGGTCCTACCCGCACGGACTCCTGTGCAGGAACGGGATAATCCTATATGTAGATCTGCTTCCTAAGATTGTTTGATCCTACACACATCGTGACAAAACTCCCGATACCATCCACCTCATCTAGATGCTTGCCGGTTCACTACTGTCGTATCTCCTTAATTTCAAGGCAATTCCCTTGTTGCCTCAGCCAGTATCGGAATCCTTGGCATCGACATGTCAAGTGACGTGCAGTTTCGTGGTAACTTGTAAGAAAAGGCCAAATTGGCCTCTAAAAAGCTTGGCATGCTCAGCAGAGTGAGGCAATATTTCATGCCGGTACACCGCTTGTAACTTCACAAGGCGCAGGTTCGGCTTCACATGGAATACTGTTCTCACCTCTGGGCCGAGACGCCCCAGTGCCAGCTCCTTCTACTCGACTGCATCCAACGCAGAACGGCCCGAATTTTCGATGACCGAATTATTTCTGATCGGCTCGATTCACTGGCGCTGCTTAGGGGTGTTCCATCCCTTTGCATTTTTTATCGCATCTACTACGAGGTGTGCTCTGAGAAACCGTTCGGATTTATAACAGTCGCCAAATTTCACGAACGGACATCGCGTTAAAGTTCATAATACCATCCGCACCATCTGGATGCTTGGCAGTCCATCACTGTATGTTTCAGTAGGAGTTTTCTTCCGCGTACGACCTCTCTGTGGAATAGTTTACCACCGGTGATTTTTCCGCTCGGCTTGACGGCACGGAAAACGGAAGATCGGCTTGACTAACTGGCTTTTCGAAGTGATATTGCATCTCTTTGCGTATTTTGTCGCATCTTCCACGGGAGTGCTCTGAGCAATTGTTCGGACTAATTCCAGCCGCACAATTTCACCATCCCACATCGCAACAAAACTCGCGATTCCATCCGTACCATCTGGATGACTGGCGGTCCGTGGCGATTTAAAAGAAGTTTTCTTCCTTGCACAGCTTCCTTCTGGAATCGACTACCATCAGAGATTTTTCCGGACCGATACTACTTAGGGAGCTTCAAGAAAAGAGCCTGCTCCCTTTTAAAAGGCTGAGAACGCATCTGCGATTCCCCTGGTGTTGCATTTGTTCATGGGCTGCGGTAATCACTTACCATCAGGTGACCTATATGCTCCTATAAAAAATACGAAAATGTAGCTGGAATTTCACACTGGAGTGACACCAATCGTAAGTATAAATTATGTGCGGAAAGATCGTGGATATCTCAGATAGATTGTATGATAGAAGATTATTTGTTAAAAATAACAATAGTGTGAGAGTGAATGTTCAACTTCTCTGCTTACGAACAACAGCGTACCGCAACGTACATTCAGTATAGAGTAATTACAGTTTGACTATACCGTAATATTACGTCACCGTCACAATTACACGGTAGTGAACATGAGGGACGTAATAACATGATAACACAAAAGTATGCAAACCGACAGCAACACTACCCATCTCATAGTAAATAAAACAATAAATAATAATAACCACGTAGTGGCGGTGTAAGAATATCCACTAATCCATATCACCACGTTGATTCCGCAAGAGGTGAGAGGTGGGAACAAATCGAGGTGTCAGCGTTTTCCGAATAATAACTAAAAATAAAAAAACTTCCGTTGCCAACCCACCCGCGAAGCAAATATCCTCCTACGAAGCAATCTAGGAGGGAACTTTATACTAAGCAGTGAATTTTTAATGCGCTGTAACATTAACGGAAATAATATTTATTAAAATACAATATAATATGGCTTTAGTGACAAAAAGACACAAAATCTACTCTGACAGCTGGTCAAGCTATTAATAGTTTTTTATCAACAAAAAAAAATAGACAGTGAATTCGTTCCTGAGTCAGTTGATATTGTAATAGCTATTTTACAATAAATAGCCAGGTTGGAATATTTTAATTTGATAACACTTAGATGCAAATAAATTAACAAGTATGCGAAGATCAGCTTATCGATGATGTTGCGGCGTAATTTTTCGCTTATCATTTTATTAAAGATGATATAAAATACTTAAGGTACATTTATGCTTTCTTATAGATGTGCGAAATATTTATATGCTTTCTTATAGATGTATAGAAAATTTTGATTGCTAGCCACGATTAAACCGTATGGTAGAATCTTTTGGCAGAGCCGCATCTAAAAACCAATAACTTAATGTAACATTTTAGATAGCATCACTGATATCAAATAAGAAATTACTTACCCATGCATTGAAATTTTATTATTTTCTTGCACGTTCATATGCCTTTTAGTTCTCGTGACGAATTGTAGCGCTTAAATTTAGAACGCAGCAACCCTCGGAGGCGCGAGAAGCAGACATCAGCACGGCAGGCGGCTATTAAACAAGACTAATTGAGCGATAAATTTCAGACGGGAGACGATATAAAAACGAACGGCCCCAGAGAAAAATCCTAGATGAAGGAATATTGAAAGCGGGCCGCCGGGAATTGATTACTGTCAATTAGAGCTGCCACTCGGGCGTCGAGGCCAGATGCTAACTCGATTCTATTAGTATTCGAATCACCGTTGTGTAGGGTTGCCATTATTTTTTCTGTTTGTTAGGTCTCCCGCTTTTTTGCATGCGCGGATCTGGTGGTGGCAAGCGACAAAGCTATTGATGCTTATAATTATGTTTTTTTTTTAATTTTATAAAATGTGTATAACCGTGGTAACTCAGAGACTGTTGCTTTAATGTCGGAATATGCAACCAGTTCGATCTCCGCCGGAACCGCTGATGATATTGTTAATACCAATACATTGAAGTAATATGTACTAGAACAGCTATTTCAAACAAAAAATGTGCTCTACTCTGTGTCCACACGGTTGGTTTTTTTATCATAGAATAAACACAGGTAGAATGATCAGTAGGTAATAGTAGATCGTATTGTTATATAGGTAAATTATATCGAGAACAATTTTTAAATTTTGTCGTTTATTTTGTATTTTATATTTGCTTATTTAATATAATATTACATGATATTATATCACAATTACATTTTAATGATATTTTTATCCGAATATTTTAAAATGGATCTTATCTATGTCTAATATTAAAAAAACATACTAATGTATGTTTAAAAAACTTATTAATATAACATTTAAATTACAAATATATTTATTTAAATTAATGTAAGAGTCGTTCATAAATGCTAGGCACACGAGGGTTAAAATGGACGAATTTATTCCACTTTGACTTTTAATTGGAAACCTAAAATAAAATAAAAGAATAATGAGCAGATTTAAATATAAAAAAATCAGCCTAATTAGGCTGATTTTTTTGATGAACTCTACAAGCGCAGAGTAGTTTGTAGAGTTGTCACGTCTTGTGTTGATTTAAAAAAAATCTCTTGATAAAAATATGCCGTCGTGAGTATTTAGATATTGCACAAATAATTCAAGAAATGTCAGTAAAAACCGAGGAATGACTTTTCATCGGTTAATAAGATACTTAATCAATAATTCAAGTAAGAAGTATGAAATGTTCACTGTTCACTTAGAAATGAGCTCTCTTGAATACGTTAATATTGTTACATTGGGCTTTTATGTACTACGTAGGTACTAGAGGCGACACTGCATTCAGATACTCTGTTCCATTCAACTGCGGTGCATACACCGCACTTCAATCAGTCTCTCGCTACGCGCTTGTAAAGTTGTCACGTCTTGTGTTGATTTAAAAAAAATCTCTTGATAAAAATGTGCCTACCCAGTAAACCCACCTGACACTGACTTTGACCCGGGAAGATTAAGAGAACCGGAGACCCATTTTACTGGAAACGAGGCATTCCATCTTAGTCCTCACGGGTGACAACGCATCTGCATTTT
>DWHP01000574.1:0-19155 GCA_018247895.1 Parnassius honrathi
CCATGAAGTTGGCAAGCTGCTGGCCCCTTGGGTTCCGTTGCCCTATTCCGAATTTCTCAACCTTAAGCTCACCGTTTTCTTTCTACCTAGTTTCGCGTTGAAGTCTCCCATTAATATAGTATATATAGTGGGTTTTGGAGGAATACATAGCTTTAGAGATATCCTTATTTATATATTTCTTATACCTCCTCATAGGAATGTGCCGAGTTGGGTTCGTAAATCTGTATGACCTTTAACAAATACCGTTTGGTAATTCTGGTAAAAGGTACGCAATCATCGTCGACACACACAATCTTTACAACGTTGTTATCGAGAGACTACTGGGCTATAAATCTGACACCTCCTTGCGGCAGATAGTTGCCCTCTATGATAATCTAGTATATTGAGTAGTACATTCAATTATTATAGAAGGTTTACTATAGCAAATACTCAATATGTAACAATATTTTGAGCATCCGTTATAAAACGCCCATTTTGTATATTTTATCTTAGTAAGTGGTTTAAGAAATAATTAAGTATGAAACAGTGTACTGTCCCTGCTATCTGGAAATCGGCCCTCATCATTCCAATACACAAAAAGGGCTCTAGAGTTCATAAACAGAAAGAGAAACTTTTTTATTCAATGTAGATTATAAATAATACTTATTGAAAGTCACTTTTTTCATTTACCACAGGTTCGCAAAAAAACCTCTGTCCTGGGAGGAACCAGCGGGACTATCAGTTTAATAACTATAGGCCTATTTACAAATTATGCATACTAAGTAAAGTCTTCGAGAAAATAACACATTCCCAATTATATTTGGCTATTAGAGAATCACTTCACGACTTCCATCACGCATTCCTCCCCGGTAGATCTACCTTCACGAACCTTGTTTTACTTAATGACTTTCTTACTGATTCCATGGATAAAGGCCATCAAATTGATGTCATCTGTACGGATTACGGTAAGGTATTTGATATGGATAACCATAGTTGCCTAATATACAAGCTTGAATATGTTGACATAAGCGGAGATTTACTTCGCTGGTTTTCCTCGTATATTGATAATAGAACACAAGCTCTAGCGGTAAATAATTATATTTCTAATTGGGTCAAGATCCCTAGTGTTGTTCCCCAGGGCTCGTTGCTAGCACCTTTACTCTATGCTACCTGTTGTCAATGATATCAACAACTGTCTGTGTAGTCTCGTCTATTACGTTTCGCAGATGACATGAAAATCGTATCAAATATTTCTTCATTAAAAGACGCAGAAGCATTAAAAATGACTTAGGAAACTTGCTTGATTATTGTACCTATAACCATCTCGATCTCAACCATATAAAATGCTCAGGTATCACATTTAGCCGTAAATCCAATAAATTGCTGTACGATTACCAGATTCGAAGCCGAGCGTTGTCCAGAGAATGCCCCATACGTGACTTGGGAGTTATATATGACTCGAAACTTCTGTTCGATAAACATATCGAAAATATCATTGGCCAGTCTTCCAGAGCCTTAGGATTTGTGATGCGTTACTCTGAAAACTTCAAACAAATTAAAACCTTAAAAATTTTGTGCGTAAGAAGTATTTTGGAATATGCATCACAGGTATGGAACTCCCAATATAATACCTATATATCTCGAGTTGAACGTATCCAGATGAAATTCATTAAACATCTTTGCCATCGAGTAAATGACCACTACAACTCTAACCTTTATTATGATAAATGTAGAAAGTTCCATCTCTTACCATTCGAGATGCGAAGGCAAATAGCAGATATTACCCTTCTACTTAAGATAGCTTCAAGCGAGATCGACTGTCCAGATCTACTTGCGAAGCTAAATATCAAAACACCAAAAAAATGTTAGACGAAAGGTCCCACTATCACTACCCGCGGCCATGACTAATTACAGGAGAATACATGTACAGTGTGAGCAAAAAGTTCAATACCGTATCCCATTTTTTTAATTTAGACCTATTCAACACAGGTACCATTTCGGCGAGACGAGTTCTGAGGAAGCCTATTTTCGACTCCAGCCGATGATCTTATTTTTGTTTGTTTTTGTTAATCTTTAATGTTAAGTTATTTAATGTTGTGTATCTAGCTAATTCTACGGTTGGTGCGACAGTGTCCTATTATCTGTCGGCAACTTACCGCATGCAAATATTTATACAGTGTCACTATTTGCGAAAACCGATAAATAGTTTCCTATTGCTTAATTGTTTTCTACCCACATTGTTTTTTGTTAACTGAGGGATTTCCGATTAAATAAATAAATACTCATATATCGCCACCATATATCGCCACGTAGTGACGACCCAAACAAATCCACTTCACCATATGATCATGGACAAAGGGAAACTAAAACAGAGCATAAAAACTGAGATAGTCAAACCGCCTGACCAGCATGGCAACTATGGCAAATATGAAGTTACCTATAGCGAGCTTTATATTATGGGCTTTAATGATGAGAACTATATTTGTGTGATTGTGAAAATTTTTAAACTGTACAGATATTCCTTTTTTGTTGTTGTACATGTAAATGTTGGACTAGTGGGTTATTGGTAGGTGGGCTAGCATAGACGCTTTTTACAGGAAGCTAGCTATTCGATTTTAGTTCTCAGGGGTGACAGCGCAACTACATTTTGAACATTAATAGGATAAATGTGGGTCCGTCTCTCTGTGTGCTTTTTTATTGCCCTTATACAGTAAAACAAGAATACTTTGTTTAGTTTTTAAAGCGACAAATGTTTAACCGATAGGTGTACAGACTGCAAACTTGGCAAGTCGTGGGGTCTTATCCACAATGCGACTACTGTGGTGAACAACATACATCACAAGAATTTTAAGCTTGAAGTAGTCAGCGGGAGTACTAGTAGTGATAGGTTAATTAGTATTTTTTCACGTCGATTTCTCATTTGAATTTTATTGTAAACTAGATGGAACCCTGCGCGTTGCTGTTGCAGAAGAAATAACTGTAGAAAAAAATCGTTTCAAATTTGAAATGTTTGCATTGTTTAATTAGGAATCTTGCTTCGATCAAGTGTAAATAAGAAGTTTCTTCTAAGGAAAGAGGAATCTTAATTAGTTATAAGTTTATTCAAACTTTTCTTATTATTTCCTATAAAACTACCTTATTCGAAAAATTTTACTACTTTAAACATAACTGCATATTTAATGGAAAATGAAAATCAGAGCTAATTAAGATCAAGTTCCTTAACATAGACTTCTCCTAGAGATTAATGGTGAAAATCTGCAAGAAATCTTGTTCCGAACAAAGTTTTTGTGCTCTAGTGTCAAAGAAACTCTCGACATGCTTTTAATAGGCGGGCGTTTTTGTTTCCTTTGCAATTACAAGTTGTTGATTATCGATAAAAATGTGTAAATAAAGCCGCGAGGGGAAGCCAACCAGGAGATGGGCGGCACTGTCTCCCTCATAAAAACCAAAAAATAAAAAAACTGCTCAACCGCCTGTCAATGGAGGCAACTATGGCAAAAATTTCCCCCTATGAGGCAATTAAGGGGAGTCCTTTGTTCAGAAGTGAACTTTTATAGACTGGTAATTGATATAATGATATTAAAACTATTATAAACATCCACACTCCTACTAAAAACCTTGATTTCGATTTCAACGGTTTAAATTTCTTCCATGGTAATGTTATAAAAAAATATTAACGAAATTTAGTAACTTCTCGATCGACCGTAGCAGCACAAATGAATCGGCTCGATCGGGGAAGTACCACGCTTACACAAAATACCAGCGTGATTATTCCTATAGAAGTGGGGTTAAAGAGCTCGCGGTTTACCTGATAGTAAGTGTCGATCGCCGCCCATGCAAAAATGCAAAACCAGGGGAATTACAGGCCCGCCTTTTAAAAATAAGTAGCCTCTTTTTACCAAATTATATAAATCAAGATATTGTACTATATGCAGACGATAGCACAGGGATGTTTACATGCACAAGCAAAAATAAAATGATATCTGACATAAATCAATGGTTATCATAATAATTCAATGGTTATCAAATAATAATTTGTTAATCTAAATAAAACAAATTTAATGACATTCAGAAATATAAAAAATAATTTAATAAATCTTACCATATGCTACAACGGACAACAAATTAATGTAGTCGACAATGCAAAATTTTTAGGCCTCAATCTCGATTCAAACTTAAAACGAAAATCTCAAGTAGATGATATTTGTACTAAACTAAACCAGTTCTCACATGCACTGCATAGACCTCGAACAATTGTGAATCAATCTGCCGTCATCACTGCGTGCCATGGTTATGTAGAATCAGTGTTAAGGTATGGTGTTATCTTTTGGGGTAACTCTGTAGACAATAATATGATACTTAGAGCCCAAAAGAGATGTGTAAGGCCCATTGTGAAGTTAAAAAAGACGGGTAGTTGTAAACCATTTTTTAATAGTCTGAAACTGTTAACACTTCCATGCCTTTATATATATGAGGTAGCCGTCTTTGTTATTACGCATGTTTCTTTATTTGAGTGCCTACACAGTAAACGTAATAATCATAAAATATGTTTTCCATCAAACAAAACAGCCAAATTTAACAACAGCATATTTTGTATGGCCCCTCGAATTTATAACCATTTACCATTACACATTTTGCGATGTTCCAACATAGATAATTTTAAAATACTATTGAAGCAATTTCTTGTTAATAGGGCATACTACAGTGTCAAAGAATATCTCGAAGATAAATATGAAATTCAATAATTGACTATTATTACATGACTAAGTATAACTAAATCGACTTGACTTATATAATATTATCTAAATTGACTTCTCGTTATTAATTTCGATTATGAACTCCAATTATAACTAAAGCATGTTAAAATAATTTAATATAAAATTAATAAAATGTGATAAATATTGCATGCCAAATGGCGGAATATAGCTAGCTGTACTGTTTGTTCTATAAGTTATAAACTATGGCAATACCATCCGTATCAACTGATATTCGCAATAAACGATTTGAATTTAAATTTGAAATTTAAATATAATTAAAAATCAAGCTGATACGACGTTACCTTTCAATTTCTTCTTTGTTCTTTTCGGTTTAATCTTTATATTCTTCTGGACGATGCTAACTAGAGTACACAAGCTGTTTATTTCTTTAATTTACTTCTCATAAGTATTTCTATTAAATATTTTAATCGTCACTTTATCCTTTTTAAATTGACCCTTAATTGTATATGAAACATTTCTGCCATTTAAATATATGTAAAATTGTAGTCTTTTCTTATATTCGTATTTAAGAATTTTTTTCGTCATATCCAGTATAATTCTCTTTAATCAATAAAATCATAAATTAAATTAATTTTCATTGTGTTTGTATGTTTTTCTTCATTTTAACAACCTCGAAGACCGCGGCGGTGCGCTTGCATTGTCACAGCGCACCGCCTCGCTAGATTGTTCTATCGTAGACGAGTATTGTTCTATTGAGACGTTGTTCTATCTAGACCTTTAATTAGACTACTCTCAACTTATATTACTTTACACTAATAATGTATAATAATGTCGTGGGAATTACACGACACTACTCCTTTATAAAAAAAAATATTTGAACATTTCATTAGACCCATTTTCACCAACCTTGAGAATATTTGTCGTGTAAAAGTATTTACATTTTGCCTTTAAGTTTGTATAAGCGCCAAAACACAGACGTAAATGCTTATATTCCGTAAAATTTTCCATAGACTTCGTACGCCGAAAAAGGTCGGAAACCAGCTGACGGTCGGTTCTTGGCGTTTGACCACCTCACCTTCTGGGTTTCTAACGCGAAACAGGTAAGCTTCTTATCTATTATTAAATTTGATTCAATTATTTTTACTAACCGACGTACCTATTGAATTGGGAGTCTAGATCGAATTCTTTTTCCTGCTTTTAATAATGTCTATCAGATGGAATTTCGGTCATAGTCCGATGGGAATGCAAACCAACACGATCGGAAAAAAAATCAGGCACAGGACCAACGGCTTCGCTTTTTTCGAGGCACAGAAATGAATTACTGCCGACTTCTTGACTACCGGGAAGCTCCTGCTCCTGCTCCTCCTCCTGGGGCTTTCGGCCCCATCCAGGATTCATACCCGGGATCAGCACTCGCGCTCATAACTACTGTGCCAATGACTCAGTCAAATCTGTTGAGCCCAGTCGAGTCAGCCCTTAACAGTAAACAGAACCAAAACTGAGTTGCTTAGACGTGGTAGAGCCACGCTGCAGCTATATTATGGTTGTAACACGTATGGGTCGGCTCAGGCAGGGTAGGACAAGGCTCTCACGGAATACTAGCGTAAAAGAACAGCTTTATGCTGCTGTGTTTGTATGGTGTGTATGTTGATGTATGATGAGTGCAGAGAACCAGAGAGAGATCCTTTTTACTGGAAACGAGGCATTCCATCTTAGTCCTCGGGGGTGACACCGCATCTACATTTTGATACTTAATTGAAGATAAATGTGAATGTCCATGGACCATAGCATCCACTTAACATCAGGTGGACTATGTGCTCGTTTGTCGTCCTTATACTATTAAACAAAATGTTTTGTATAGTTCTTGCAATTCGCGAGTGAGGACGACCTTTGGACGTGGTTTGACATGTTCATGCACAATGTGAGTGCGCAGGCGTCCGCTCGCATCTCGCAACTGACCGCTCCGCCAGGCACGCACACTGTTACGCTGTGCATATACGTATCGAACCACATCCAAAGCTCGACCGCACTTGTGAATTACAAGAACTATAGCAAGCTTTTATTAAATAAATTATTTCACTATCATTTGAAATTCTCGTCAATATTCTTAGGCAGATTGTTAGGCAGGAGATCGGTCAAAGCAGCTTCTTTTGACTCATTTTGTGTTGTTTTTTTATAGGATAGGGTGACAAACGAGCACACAGTCCACCTGATGGTGACTGATTGCTGTGGCCCGTAGACATCTACATCTATCCTCGATTATATATCAAAATGCAGATGCGTTGTCACCCGTGAGGACTAAAATGGAATGCCTCGTTCCCAGTAAAAAGGGTCCCCGGTTTTCTACACTCACCATACGAAACACAACAGCATTAAGCTACTATTTTATACTGGTATTCTGTGAGAGCGTGGTACTTTCCCGGTCGAGCCGACCCGTTCTTGCTACTACTATACTACTAATATAACTGCAGCATGGCTCTACCAATTCAACCATTGCAACGAACATTTCCGATTAGCGAGCAGGATCCACTTTCTATTACAAGTGACAACTCAATTCATAATTTATTTGTATGCTAATTCAGTAAACATAGCCAAACTTCAACAAGGTGTTACAATTTTTCATTGAAAAATAAGGAGATTTTTCAATTTTGACGCAAAAAATAGATTTCATTTTCATTTTGATGGTTGCTAGTGAATTTAATGCCTACAGGTGTTAAGTCGCCATAATCGACTTTAGCCCTAGTATCCACGGACCTTTATTAAGGAGGACGTTTATAGACCGTAAACACAAAATTAATTACTAAGTAAATATAGAGTAATTGCTTCGCATTTGACGAAAATTTCTGCCCTCAGAGGGCAATTTTTAAATGACGAAACGAAATGAAGTCGCTTAAGGCTATATCTGGTAAGTAAGGCGGATCGGTTAAGCAGTTCAAACCGTAAATCGTGATTTTTACCATGGCAACCGCTGAGGTGTGAGACGTCCGCGTAGTCATGGTGAATCAAGATTTTCTTTTCCTGTAAATGTGACCGTTTTTCCGCAATTTCTGCCTTCAGTGTCTCAAGTAATGATGCGGAGTATGCTCCTGTGATGGTTTCTCTTTTTTGCAGATAATCGATTGACATAACATCATGACTATCTCAAAAAACAGTTTCCATCACTTTCCCAGATTTTGCTTTTATGAAGCCGTCTCCCCTTTGCAGTCAACTGTTTTGAATGTATTTTTGTATCGGGCAAATAATGGTGTATCCAAGTTTCATCTACAGTAATTAATCGGTGCCAAAACTCAGATTTATTGCGCCTAAACTACGCCGACAGTTTTCATAGCATCTGCATTTCTTTCACTTTAATTCGGCGGTCGTCTAGCACTATTTGCTGAACTTTAGCGATGTTATCGTCAGTAGTTTCAGTTTTTGGACGTCCCGAACGTTCATCGTCTCACAAGCTCTCACGGCCGAAATTCACGGTTTAAATTCAGCTGCCTAAAATTTCACTGTGGTAAATGTTGGTTTCCAATTCATTTTTGATTTGCGTAGGCGTATTGCCCTTCAAAAATAAAAATTTAATGACAGTTCGATACTTAATTTTTTTCCATTTTAACAAAAACACTCACTCACTCACTAAAATGACTGTCAAATTACGAACGAGTCCAAAATGGCTAAAATTTTGATGCGTAACTGTCAATAGACGCATGTATCTTCACGGTAAGGTCGGCAACTTTTCAGATCACCCTGGTATTTAATTGTTATTTATATTACCCGAAGTCATAAAGGATTTTTAACAGTGGTAGAGCCATGCGACAGCTTTTGCTATTGCAAGTATGGGCCGGCTCAAACCGAGGTGTTACCACAACCTCACAGAATACCAGCGTTAGGTAGAAGCTCCGGATTTAAATAAGAGACTACTCCAAGAGGGTACCAACACCCCTGGTGACGGAGAATCACTTGCTGAGCATCCACGAACTACTCCACTCGTGAGCGTAGGTTCTCAGGCTGCCCTGCGTGTTCTAGGAGGGAAGGAGGGAGGGGGAGAACAAAATTCCGCTCCAGACAAAAACTGCTCGTGGCAAACTGAGCAAAAGGCGATCTCTGTCACGCTATCCGTGAATTTCTGCCATATCAGGGGGCCTCTACTACTATCTGGAGACGGCGAAGCATCTTTCTGACTGAGACGCAAGTGTCTCTCCGGCTGATACTTCGTATCTCTCTTATCCACGGTATAAATAGGAACATTCTTTTGTGCCTCGGGCTGGGGTATGCGTACCCATACGCCAAAGAGGACATCTTTTCTCGATGCCTCGGCAGTCTTGAAGGTTCGGACCTGTCCATCCTTTGGCTACGCCTGGATAGCGACGACCATGCGCACGTCTTCGAGTGCCTCTACAGATCCTCTAGCGGTAATGCCGAAACAGACCGAATCATCGAGCACGTCCAAACGGCTGCAGATTCCTTTACAATAGATCCCATCCGAAGAGATCGTGATCCTTGGCGATTTTATCACCTATCACGCCCAGTGGCTCGGTTCACGTCTGACCGATTATGCGTGAGATCTGTTTATGACTTTACACGACCGGTTACTTCACCTACGCGGATTCCAGATGTGGGGGATCATGCAACTTCCTTGTTGAATCTTCTGCTGATTCGGACAGATGTCAAGTTTCAGTCGGCGCCTCTCTAGGCTCCTTGGACCACTGTCTGATCCGGAGTGTAGTGCTACTCAAGCATCCTTCGCGGTTTCCTTCTGCACGCTACCGCTGCGTTAGGCATTACAGGTTGGCAGGTAGGGACGTAGTGCGGTCTTTCTTTGCATCCTACCCTATGCGGCGGGCTTACTTCTCGCTGGATGATCCCAGCGCTGTTACTTACTCTGTCACTGATGTGGTGCTACAGCGAATGGTGCTATTTATTCCATCATCTATGGTACCCATCGGAGGCCTTGGTTTGATCGCCCCTGTAAGGCTGCATTGGGCAGTAAGCAGGAGTGTTATTAAGCTCGGGCTTACAACTCGGGATGTCAACACCGGCAAGCATAAAAAGAAGTATAACTTCGCCTCCAGGTCCTTCATAAGAGTTATTGCCAAGGCAAAGTATGAGCACATTGGCAGAATTAGCGAGAATTTAGCGTACCTTCCTTTGGGAACCCATGCATTCTGATCTCTCGCCAAGGCTGTCGAAAGGAATTTCTATAAGCCATCACTAACATCTCTACACAGGGAGGACGACTTAGTGCCTCACGTCGCAAAAGAGAAAGCCGATCGTTTAGGCTCTATTTTTACGTCCAACTCGATTCTCGACGACAGTGGGAACACACCGCCGATCATCACGCAGTATGTGTTCTACGCCTGATGAGTGATTCACACAGTGCTCAGTACGTAAAGCACTCCTCTCCCTGAACATCCACAATTCGATTGGGCCTGACGGAATCCCCCCAATTGTGCTGAGGACGTGTGCTCCAAAGTTGTTCTCCAAAATAACGGAGACCATTATAAACTGCCAGCTCACGAGGTACCTTGAGGATCACCAGCTGATTAATGACCGCCATTACGGTTTTCGTCGTAGTTGATCAGCTGGTGATCTTCTGGTCTACCTGACTCATAGATGGGCGGAGGCAGTAGAGTCCAAGGCATTGGCCGCGAAGGCCTTCGATTGAGTCTGGCACAAAGCGCTTCTTTCGAAACTCGCTTCCTATGGACTTTCCAAGATTTTTTTGCAATTGGATCACCAGTTTTCTTGCTCGGAGCATCAAAGTCGTAATAGACTATACATGCTCCGATTACTAGCCTATAAACGCTGATGTTCCACAAAACTGCGTGCTATCACCAACCCTGTTTCTTCTGTATATCAATCCTTCTGCATATCAAGGATATGTTGCAAACACATAACATTCATTGCTATGCAAACGACAGCACTGATGATGCCTTATACACCGGCAGTGCTAAAATTTCTCGGGAAAACGTCGCCGTACCGGAACAAACTTGTGTTTGAAGTCAATTCTTTACTGAACAAAGTCCCCGATAGTGTGGCGACTAAATCTAGTCCAGTTCAATCCCCAGATGACGTAAGCTTGCGCGTTTACTGCTAAACATAGCCCCTTTTCGTATTTCCTCAGTTTCAAAGCACTCCCCTTGCTGTCTCAGCTAGCATCGGAATCCTTGGCGTCGACATTCGGAATCTTGGCGTGCTCAGCAGAGCGAGACAGTATTTCATGCCGGCACATCGCTTGCAACTTTACAAAGCACAAGTTCGGCCTCATATGGAATACTGTTCTCTGCTCTAGGCCGGGACATCCCAGTGCCAGCTCCTTTCACTTGACTGCATCCAGAGCAGAGCGGTCCGAATCGTCGAAGACCAAATTCTTTCAGATCGGCTCGATTCATTGGCGTTGCGTAAAGATGTTGCATCCCTTTGCATTTTATAACTCATATACCACGGGGACTGCTCGAATTAACTCAGCCGCCAAATTTCATGAACGAACATCGCGTCAAAATTCAAAATACTATCCTCAAAATCTGAATATTTGGCGGTCCACCACTGTGAGTTTTACTAAGAGTTTTCTTCCTCGTACAACTTCTCTGTGGAATTGTTTACCACCGGAGATTTTTCCGGACCGATACGACTTAGGGATTTTCAAGTCTTTTTAAAAGGCCGGCAACGCACCTGCATTTCCCCTTGTGTTGGTTCGTGGGTGGCGTTAGTCTCTTACCATCAGCTGAGCCGATGGTTGGCTGAGCATCGATGGATGCATGTGGCTCAGGACCGTGCTTTGTGACATTCCTTGGAGGAGGCCTATATTCAGCAGTGAACTTGTGAAGGGCTGTAATGATGATGATGTTGATGAAAATAATTTCAGATTAACTAAACAAAATCTTGATTAACCAATGACATTGCGATGTAATTTTAGGCGGCAAGTTACTATGTCACGAGATTCGGATTCGAACCGCTCGCGTATAAAGGATTGGAGACTGGTTCGAGAAAAATCGCCTCGCACGCCGTCAGGTTGAACAAGGTTGGTATATCGTGTAAAACAGATTTAATATATGCGCATTATTATTACGAAAACGTAATAAAATATTAATAAACATGTAAAACCAGTATTTTATTTGTGGACATAAATATTTCAATGCACAATAAGAAGGATTGTATGTTACTAGATGGATTCCGTTTCGGAGGAAAAATCCAACCCTGAGGAAGGAAGGAAGCCTCTAGATTAAACTCTATTACCTATTTCTACTACTAATAACTACAACTAATTATATAAAAACTATGACTAATTTAACGTAACGCCAACAATTTGACGTCATATTTCAAATACGTTTTCCAGATTGTGTTCGTATTCCAAGCTCAATATGAACCTGTTGATACAGAGATGGCGAAGGAAGTTGGGTACCACGGAGACTTCGTGAAAGATGTGGCGTTTCAAGTGGAGAATTTGGACTATATCCTCGACTACGCGAAGAAACAAGGGGCTGTTGTGGTTAGAGACTTGTGGGAAGAGAGGGATGAGCACGGCGTGGTTAGAATGGCTACGCTCAAAACGGTAGGTATTGCAATTTTTTTTAAAATACAAGAAAACAACTTAACAAATTGAGCCCATTATCGAACTTAGCACAAATAAATATCTGTCTCTACAGATCCATCAAAAACAAGCAAAATTAGACTTTGTCAAATAAATTCAAAGCTAGAATGAACAAAATTTTAACTAAAAATATATGTGGTTTGAAAACCGTTGAATAGGTGATAAAACAGCATTAAAAGCTTTAAGCTAAAAACAAAATCTGTGGTACATTAATGTATCACACAAATCAACATCTTTTTTTAATAGCATTGGGTGACAAACGAGCACACAGTCCACCTGATGGTAAGTGGACGCTGTGGCCCATCGACATCTACATTTATCCTCAACTAAAGATCAAAATGCAAATGCGGTGTCACTTCTGAGGACTCAGATGGAATGCCTCGATTCCGGTAAAAAGGGTCTCCAGTTCTCTACACCTGCATTTTGATTCTTAGTCGAACATAGATGTAGACGTCCGTGGGCCATGACATCGACTTACCATCAGGCGGACTGTATGCTCGTTTGTCACCCTTATCGAGTATCCGAGTATCTGATCACCAGGGCTTTTACTAAAAAATCTTTTGAGTAAAAGCCCTGGTGATCAGATACTCAGATTAACAAAACTAGTGACGGACTCACTAAATTCCAATTTTATATATTATCAATTATCGCATATAAAAAACAATGCTATTGACATATTCCCGTAAACCAATTTAAATAAGCGTAAAATGTTCGTATTATTAGTGGTTCGTCATCGATTCAAACCCACAACTTTTAATTTTCCAATGAAGCTGCCGTCGCTTATTCTTATGAACAGATCCACAACATGGTTGTGTCACTATAGTGAGAATCGTGATTAGTTACGTTTTGACATTTAACGTTTGATTTCATTATCTTGTGGAAATGTATCATTAATATGTTTTTTTAAAATATTGATATCCTGTTTAGTTTTCCGCCTTATGTGGCAGTCCATGGGGGAGCTATGTATATTTAGCAGTGGAGTTTAATGGCTCAGGCTGACACGTATGGATGATAATATAGGAATGAGATGCTATTTTCAAAATATTGTCACGTGTCATGTGATTCCCTAAGACTAACGATTTAAATTCAAAAGAATTTATTATATTATTCGAAATAAAATGTCATCTTTACTATAAATTGTGGTGTCAAATATTCGTCAACATTTGAAAAACCGTATAATAACATATTTTTGAACAGAACCTTGTGGAATTGCAGTCCGTTGACACCAGCAGCAAACTTCAATCAAATATCGCTACAGATGCGTTACCTCTGGTGACTAAGATCGAAACCTCACAGACAGAAGTTATACCGCCTCCCTATACCTCTAAGACTGGAACAAGGTGCAAGCACTGCTATGATGGCAGAAATAGATAAGAGAATGGTACCTACACAGACAGACGTGGTGGTAGAGCCACGCTGCAGCTATATTGTGTTTGTAGCACGAATGGGTCGGCTTGACAGGGGAAGGAACTGTTAGGACCAAGCTCTCACAGCATACCAGCGTAAAATAGCAGCTTAATGCTGCTGCGTTTCGTATAGTGCATGTAGAGAACCGGAGACCCTTTCTAATGGAAATAAGGCTCTCCATCTTAGTTCTCAGGGGTGACAACGCATCCACATTTTGATTCTTGATCGAAGACAAATGTAGATGTCTATAGGCTACAGCACTTACCATCAGGTGCGCTGTGAGCTCGTTTGTCACCCACATTCTTTACTCCGACTCCTGGGGAGATAAGAAGTCCCACCACCTCGAAAAATATAATATATATTATGTTTGCAGTATGGCGATAATACCCACACGTTGGTAGATCGCTCAAAGTATACAGGATTATTTCTGCCGGGTTACGCGCCACTCACCGAGGACGCTATCAACAAATTTTTGTAAGTATCGTAGCTTCTTTTATCTTGGCCGCTTAAAAAATCTTTATATCTATCTATCCATATAAAATACAAAAAATGTTTAGTACCTTTGACCGCGAATGAAACCACCCAACCGATTTTGATGAATTTTTTTGTGTGTGTTTGAATGGGTCCCTAGATGGTTTATATTCACATTTGGACTCGATAGATGGCGCTCTTGTCAATATCCAGAAATCACAATCACGGGGCGGTACGCTAGTTTAAGCTAAAACTTGAAAAGTAGAAATGCTTTTTTAGTTTAGTTGAATATTAAAAGCGTAACTAAAAGGTAAAGCAGACTAAAAACAAAGCTACACCGATTTCCTTTTATACGGTTTATTATAAAAGTTCACTGAGGAACATTTACAAGAACATTATACCCCATAAACTGCCTCATACGGGGGATATTTGGTTTGGATGGGGGACGTCGATGGACTGCAGTTAAAATATAGGTGAGTGGTTATTTTCACGATGGATTTCATAGACGTAGTCTTTGTACGTGCCTTATTATTTAAACTATTAAACTTACTAGTTTAATAGTTCAATTTTAGGTGACCAATTTCATACCACCTATTGGTCCCTTGAATTAAAAGAATACTCAGAAAATCGCCGTTAATTCAAGAAATGCTTAAAATGCTCTCTCTGTCTTTCTCTCTCCGCCTTTCTTAACTAAATAACAATAGAAAGACAAATATAGAGATAATTAATCCTTAAGTAAATTAAGCGGTTTTATACGATTATAAGCAAAGGAGATAAATTTTACGGTAACGTTGGTCTACAAGCGACACAATCATCTCATTGTGTCCATCTCAGAAGTTCACTTCTGTACCTACACAGCGGAAATATTTGTCACGCTTGGTTTAGCAGCCGACAGCCGCAGCTTTGATTTTTACTTATTATAGGTCGGTGCTTGCACACAACCCCACCTGATGGTAAGTAGTGATGCAACCTGAGATGGTCAATCGCAGTTAGCGTAACAAAAGCCTATTCAGTCTTCCTTGGAGATGCCCAGAGTGTATTCTGACGGTGTTGTGCTGTACGCATTACTAAAAAGGAAGCAAACCGTTTGGTACTAATGCGTAGAATATCGACAACAAAACAAAGACCAGCGGATCATCTGGTTATCGCATGGTGGAAAGGAGAGACCGGAATTGAAGCACGTAATTCCTGCGCACTCTCCGAAATGCATTCTATAGAATATCGAGAGACTGGCTACTCTGCGCCTGCGCTCGAGGCTGACAAGGTTGGTTTCAACCAAATCAAGGTTACCAATGAGCCTCGTAGTACGTCTCTCCACTGAGTCCAAGTTGAGTTGTTATCAGGAAGATGCCGCTGCTCATCTCTTGTTTTAGTTTCGCTCTGTAGTCTCTTACGGCACCCAGGGCATGTGAAATAATGTATTTTCTTACTCCGCCCCTACACGCCGACAAACTCGCGTCATATTATATCATATTTCAAAAGTATAAAGCCAACGTGTACTTTAAAAAGTCTCTTTTACAGTTTAAACCTCAGAAAAGAAAAGCGTTTAAGAAAAACATTTTGTGCGTGCTTAAAAAAAGCGTAATGCTTAAAAGGCTATTCTGTAAGTTTATTCTTGTTACTAACAAAGTATGGATAGTTTAAATTTGAAATAAAATCATTTATTATTATCATATACATTATTTATGGGGTACTTAAAGAGCATTCTCAGCTGGCTGGGCTGAAAAAATATTCAAAAGAAAATGATAAATATACATTAAAGCAGGGGAGACCAAACGGCCGAGGGTTAGGGGGAGAGGGAAAGAAACCGGCGGACGATGCGGGCGGTATCGAGAAGCACAGTTTTCTGGTGACCGCTGCATTTGAGCCCGGAGCGGTCCGTCACAAAGTCCCAGTTGCCTCAGATCACTTGAGAGGCTGACCGGGATAAGCCCCTTCGCAGAAACGACCACAGAAATGTTTTCGATCGGCAGACCCCCCCACATGTCGGTCACCTTGTGAGCCAGGTCCAGATGTTTTGTCTGCTACGGCTTTCGGCTTTCACAAGGTTCTCGTCACAAGGAATGATAACATCAACCAAAAATATCCTTGACTGTGATCGCGGTCCATCAGCACAACATCAGGCTTATTCGAAAGAATAATCGTGTCTGTGATGATGCCGCGTTCCCAGTAAAGCCTGGCACCGCAATTTTCGATGACGGCTTCCGGCAAGTAAGGTGGGTGGGCCATGGAAGGTCATGCCCCTTCGAAGGCCAAATATTAAAATGTCGTAGTTATTGCCATGTGATGACAAATTCCTTCTACTTACACAAGCACCCATCGAACTGAAAATCACTGATGCGGCGGGGAATCGCTCGCGCTACTATTTTGGCAGTACGTTCCCTCGCCTATTTACTAATCTGTGCCCTCGCTTCATTGATTTCGGGAATCGACGACGTTAAAATAAGGTGGGTGTACCATGGGAGGCCACTCTGACAAATAAACAATTATTATCCGTTTACTTACTGGATAAATGAAACGAACAAATATTTAAGTAATACTGCCCAGATTTCTGAAGGTGTGCCGCGCTGCTTAAAAGCGTGTTGACGGACTTCACATCTTTGTTTTTTTCTTTATTGAACAGGTAACGATTGAGCACACAGTCCACCTGATGGTAAGTTACAATTGTCCTTAGTTAAGAACCGAAATGCATATGCGTTGTCACCTCTGAGGACTAACATGGAGTGCTTCGTTTCCAGTAAAAAAGGTCTCCGGTTCTCTACACTCACCATACGAAACACAGAGCAGTATTAAGCTGACTTATATGTGAGAGCATTGTCCCACCCTGGTCGAGCCGTCCCATTCCTGATGCAACCATAATATAACTGCAGCGTGGCTCTATCACATATGAGACGATGTAATTAGCACTTAAAACTGCCCTTAACGACTGAATAAGTGCCGGTGTGGATCGAACCCGAGTTGCCCGCGTACTGTGAAATAAACGACGAGCGCTTTGCCCCTGAGCTACCAGGCAACGTGCTATTTGATGCATGTTTATTCTTTATAGAAGTAAGCGTGACAAACAAGCATACAGTTCATCTGATAGTAAGTAGATGTTGTGTCAAAAACACCTACATGTAAGCTCTGGATTGAAAATCAAATTGCAGTTGCCATATCTGAATGATAATTATAGAATTGGTAAATAATTTCTATATTTCAACCCGAAGTAAATAAGAGATTCAAGGCATCAATGACTTGGCAAACCCAAAGATTTCTCTTAGGATAATGTAAATAATAAAATACTTATATAAAAAGTTAATATAAGCTTAAAAATGCTTGCAGACCCAAAATAGAGATCAATTTCGTGGATCACGTGGTGGGAAATCAGCCTGATCAAGGAATGGAGAAAGCTGCTTCTTGGTACGAACGCTGTCTGCAGTTCCACAGGTAAAATAAATTTATCAGTTAGAAAGATTTTATTAACATTTCAATACGCAAATGGTTGTTAATATTAACGTTAACATACAAGTTATAAACTTTATCACATTACTGAATTGAACATTGTTGTAGTGAGGGTAGTTAAACCCACTTTAATAATTATATACATAATATATTTACCGACCTGTTACTTGTCTATTAGTTGTATATGTACCTCTTAAGGGGATATATAAAGTCAGCTCAAATTCTAATTTCACCCCCACTTCCCCGCGCGTCGTATGCTATTGTTACGAGCTTGAGGTTCGTGACAATAAAAACCGCTGATTGAATTACCAAAATTAACACTTTAATCGCCGAACACCAATTAAAACTTAAAAGACACTGATAATTAATCACACTGATTCACTTTGTTTCGCTTCTAAGCTTCACTTGTATCGCCAAATTCAATACTGCCCCGATAGCGGGTTGCAGCTGCTTTAAATACACATTTTACAACGAAACATCCAGAATATTCCAGTAAATACGGGCGCCGACCGACCAGAAGCAGAAAGTTCGAGTGTGGGGTTTCTAGAAAGCTTAATTCTTCTGTTCAATACTAGATTGCGCTGTTGGTTAAGATATCAGGCATGATATTTTCTGGAAAGGTATCCTTGCTCTGTTCCCCGACACTAGATGGCGCTAGTAGCATCAATTAATGCTTGCAACGGTAATATTAAACATAACTCATAAAGGTATACTTAGAAATTGCAATACGTACAAAAAATTATAAGCTTTTAAAGCATTTTAAAAGTTTATAATTTTTGTGTATAGGAATATGATAAATACTCACACGATATTTTTCAATGCAAATCAAAACCCAGACTATTTCGCTTACAAACTGATAGATATGATCGAAACGGACCTACTCTCTAACACTCAAATTACGCCGGTCTCTAGTAGCAGAGTAAGAAAGCCGTGGATATCCTCATGGGCACTACGATGTATAAAACTTCAGAACAGGATGCAACTACAATCGAGGACATACCCTCTCAATATGTAATACTTAAAGTTACATTTAGAAGATTTCGTAACTTCTGCTCAAAACTATATAAGGCAACTAACTCAAAAAGGTGAATTTGGAGAAACCAAATAGCTGACTCGATAAAAAACCCAAAGACGCTTTGGCAAAAAATTAATGACTACCTAAGCAATATAAAACCCCCAAATCCCCGAATAAACATCACTCCGCCTCCACCTAACTCAGTGAATCGTGTAAATCAGATTTTTGTTAAAATGGGTATCACATTAACTGAAGACATAATAATTTTGGTCCTTCAAATAAAATTGATACAACACACTGTCGGTTTTCTTTGTTCGTGCTACTTGATACTGACCCACTGGAAGTGGACAGCATACTGAAGAGTCTTGATTCGAAGAGCTCACCTGGTTGGGCCGGTGTACCCACTAATTTTTTAAAATTTTAAGGGATCTTATTTTTCTGTATGTAAGCAAACTGTCAACATGTGCCAAAATCTATCGAGTGGGACCCCCAGCGAGGGCGCACAAACGAGAGTGACCACACTTTTAGAAGACTGTCGCAGCGTTCTC
>DWHP01000575.1:0-19144 GCA_018247895.1 Parnassius honrathi
CTGCGCTGACGCAGCGGTTTTGTCACATAACCGTCACGTCAGCGGGCGATGGGGTCGTCACTTCCCTACGCCATTTTTATTATTATTATTATTATTATTATATAATTCTTCTGTCCGTGTGTGAGTAACTGAACTCCTAAAGGGCTGAACTGCCTTTGATGACATTTTGATTGTGTATGAATAAATTGATTCGGAAATGGTTTAAATTCACAATTGACTGTTGGTGGCGCTGTTCATGGCGATATCCAGAAATCACCCGAGCGATGCCGGGAAGCATCGCTAGTATTATGTGCTAGTAATAGAATACCTATAAAGGTATTATGAGTTTTAACAGCTCATGGATGGAAAGGCGATACATCTAGTATTGATTTAGCATTAAAAAAAATTTTTGCCGTGTTCACACTATCAAATTACTTATTATCAGCCAAGTTTGGGCAAAAACGATGGCTTATAACCACTTTATTTAATCTCAACCCACACTAGGATTTTCTACGGTTTCGTGAAGACGTAGGTATTATACACATAAATTGCGCATGGACGAATATCCATATGCGGAACAATTGTTTATAGGCAATAATAAGTTGTTCCGCGCGGGACGAACCCGCGACCCCGTAGCGCTGCAGCCGAAAGCTTAGCCCCTGTGCTAATGTGTTTGTTGTGTGTTTGGGGCTAAGGAATAGCTAAATCGAATGTTATGAAACATTACAAACGGATAGAGAGCATGCCAGGAGCGAGCTAGGCTATATTTTATTCCAAAAACTAGGAGTAAGTATTTTCTATTAAAAAAAGTCTGAATGACACCTCATTGCTACATCCGAAGCCCAACCACTCGCACCCGAGGCGAGTTTCTAATTTAAAATAAAACCCCTCATGATATCTTTTATAAAACATCCGCTGTCCTATTTCAGTAGTTCTTTCATTGTGTATTACGGTCGCGTACTCGATTTGCCTTGCATCCAGTTTTTATGGGGCAGTTGTCAATACGCGTCTATGTTCTGGATAATCGGGTCGAATGTATTTTCGACGGAGGATAACATTTTGACACGAATTGGTGGTTCCATTGACGTTTCACTTGTACTAACTGGCTGAGTGAGTTGAATCCGGCTAAATCGAGTGTTGGTTTGAATTTCTGCCGATGCAGATATTTTTGAAACGGATGATAGATTTTCAGATTTGAATGTATCCGATCTTTTATCGAACAGTTAACATTGGTCTCTAGTGACGTAAGCCGTGTAGTGGTGGTGTAAGAATATCCACTACCCCATATCATCCCGTGGGTGGCGTAACAGGCGCCAGAGCGGAACTAAAGCAGAAGATGGCCAGCAGCATCTTCCTGATAAGAACTTAATAATAACAATAATAAAAACTGCATGGTAGAGCCACGCTGCAGCTATATTATGGCACGAATGGGTCGGCTTGACCGGCGAAGAACCATGCTCTCACAGAATACCAGCGTAAAATAGCAGTTTAATACTGCTGTGTTTCGTATGGTGAGTGTAGAGATTCGGAGAACGTTTTTTACTGGACGCGAGGCATTCCGTCTTAGTCCTTAGGGTGAAAACGCATCTGCATTTTTATTCTTAATCGAGGATAAATGTGGATGTCTATGGGCCACAGCATCCACTTACCACCAGGTGGACTGTGTGCTCGTTTGTCACCCTTATTCTTTAAAAATTAAGTGGCAACTAAGGTGCAATTCTCCCTATGAAACAATCTATGGGAGGGGCGTATGTTCATTAGTAGACTGTAATGAATGGATATTATCTGAACAGGAGTTCAGATTTCATGGTATCCTACACATTGCCATAATATCGTAAACTAGATTATTTACTGGAAGTAGCGCTAAGCGGTAAGACTTCTTTTCTACCTAGAAATCCATCTGGGTACTTGCACAATTATGATCGGTATAGTATCGAACTTCAAACTTACGACCCGGGTAATTTCGTTAACTACTGACCTACATGTAATGAAACGCACCTATTATGTAGCCCGCCGTTATCGCGAAACTGAAATAGATGCAATTTGTGTCTGAAGTTTGTTGTAATGTCTGTAGTAGGTCAGTTACATTTTATTGGTTTTAGAGTTCAGTTGTCATCTTGGAAGTATGACAACTGAACTCTAAAACCAACCAACCTTTATATTATAGTCTTTGATTTAACTGGACGAAAATATTGGAGTATATATATATATTTTAAAATTTTCAGTTCCTAAAAGTGTTATTAAAATATATATTTTATTAACACCCCTAAACGTACAATGGTGAAAATATTACTAGACTTATTTTTTAACGCCTAATTATATCCCAAAGGATAAAAATGGTTCAGTGTTATAAATTATACATTATAGCATTTAATTAAAGTTTAAGAGTTTAAATTTTTATTTAACTAAGTAAATGAACGTAGAGTAGTTTAGTAAATTAAAAGGGCTATGCTCGGGGTTTCTGTGTGATAAAGTTAGAAATGAGGATATCCGCAATAGAACCAGAGTAACCAACATAGCCCAACGGATTAGTAAGCTGAAGTGGCAGTGGGCCGGCCAATCGTTCAAAGAATCGATGGGGAAGAAAGGTTCTCGAGTGGCGGCCTCTTACCGGTAGGCGATGTAAAGGACAGTTAGATGGAGTGACGACCTGATAAGACATCCAGGAGGTCGATGGATGCAGGTGGATCACGACCGTGCTATGTGGCATTCCTTGGGGGAGGTCTGTGTTCAGCAGTGGACTTGGAAGAGCTGTAATGATGATGATGATGATTAAATAATTCATACTTGCATTTTGAAAATAGAAAAGAAGACGTGGTAGGCAAGTTCCGCTCTACAATAGATTAGCATTGTGTTGCAGAGGGTTGCGGTTTGGGAACCCTGGATTAAAATTAAAACACTACAGTATAACGTTAAAAACATTAAGATAAAAATTTGCATTCGCAATCTGAACAGTTTCTCAGTTGGAAACGTTAACATATTGAAACGGAACCCTACATTATGCATGTTCCAACACACACCTGGCAGTTTTATTATTGATCGTTAAATATTTTACGCTTCCACAATATTGCAAGTGTTATTTATACTTGATATTTTGAGTAAGTGGTCGTTTAAAGTTCATTTAATAAAACATGGGCTTTGGCTGCGGCGATGCTGGCCGCGCCTAACCGAACTGACTAACAATAGTAACAAATAATTATTTAAAAAATACATTACATAAATGTATCGGCCACTAAACGTATCATGTATTTGTCCATGAGTGTATCCACGACGCAGATCATCGTTATTAAATCTTATTTAAATGCAGTGTTTGCTCGACTTAAAAATAAATGAGGAGGATTACAATTCGACTGTATGTTTGTGTGTATGAAATGCGATATCTCGGTCAATTGTGGACCGATTTTGATGATTCTTTTGTTATTAATTAGATCATACTTCAGAAGTGGCGCCACAAACATTTGAGAAAAAATCCACTCCTAAATGTGACAAAATAGGGGATGAAGTTTTAATGTAACTTACACTATATTGAAATCGTGATATTGCCCAGTCTTCTCAAAAAGGGTAAAAAATTAACAGTAGTAAAATAAAAAATTTGGTATAACCGACTTCAATACGACCCAATCACAAGGTATTGGAAGTCAATCAAATGCACATTATTAGGGATAACTCAAAAACTACTAGTCAGATCTTGATCAAATTTATATGAGAGCATCAGCTTTCAAAGAATCATCAAAATGGGTTTACTCAGAAAAAGTTCCGAGGTTAACACATAAAAAAAACATTTAGTCGAATTGAATACCGCCTCCTTTTTGATGTCGGTAAAAAGATAAAAGTCGACCTCTATGACCTAAAATAGTAAAATATTTTCACATTCTGAAGCCGGCGCTTACATTCTGTATTCTATGTCCTAGCACCACGTAAATAATAAACACATGTAGAAAAATGCACAGAACACATAGCTGATGTGAAAAATCGACGCGAAGTCTGTAGTCTGTGAACACGTATACAGGATCGCCCCGTCACTACATCAGATTTGATAGACCACAGATCCTCGCTAAAGAACACCGACTCCTTCCAAGGATGATTCACGAGGCTATTGAAATCAAAAAACATCGTAATTTCGATAGAGAAGATAACTATGTGCTACCAGTAGCTTGGGGTACTATAATTTATAAAATTAAATCTCAACCCCAAGCATAAAACTGCAAGACTTCAAGATACTATTCGTACTACGCAGATCGGAAAAAAAATTTATAATTTTAATCTGAAGATAGCCGTGGTTAACTATGATATTGTGAACACCTCAGTCCCTCCGTGACCATGGGTGCTGTAAAGTACTCAAATTGTTGGGAATATAAAATAAGTTAATATACGCAATAAAATTTGTAAAAACTAGTTTTGTTTAAATGTGTAGTATTCGCGTAAATATAATATAATATATATCATTAACCAAAAATACAGTCGAATTGAAAATGGGAAGGAGTTGGGTCTTGTGGATACTGTTTTTCTTGGTATTACTATTGACGCGAAGTTTCATTGGGGCCCCCATATATCTAAATTGGCAAGCAGACTTAGTTCTGCAGCATATATTGTAAGAAAGATTAGAAGTTTCACTCATTTTTAGGGAGTTGGATTAGTTTATTTTAGTTACTTTCCTAGCGTGATCTCTTATAGAATTTTGCTATAGGGTAATGCGGCTGACATTGAAGTCATATTTGTTTTGCAATAGAGAGCCGCGCGACTTGTAACTTAAATTGTAAAGGGTCACTCAGAGAAAAATTTAAAGAAATCGACATATTAACTTTGGCATTGCAATATATTTATGAAAACGTAATGTATGTACATAAAACATAAATAACTTTGATAAGAATAAAGATATTCATACTTTAAACATTCGGACCAAACCTAAACTTGTGATACCAGTTACTAGACTCTACATTCTCATTTATAGGGCAATACGCTTTTACAAAAAAAATCCCAGAAAATGTACAAAATTTTTCAATAAACAAGTTTAAATGTTTTATTAAAGAAAAATTGTATAAAAAGGGTTATTGTAAATTGTAATATTAAAGAATACATAAATGGACATAGCCCCTGGGAATGAGGGAAGCTGATTCTATTAGAGTTGATTTAAAATTGTACAAACAAAATTATTGTAAAGTGAAATATATTTCAAAAAAAAGTCCTGCTGGATTTCTTGTTGGTTCTTCCTAGGACAAAGGATTTTTTTCGAACCGGTGGTAAATTAAAAAAGTGACTTTCAATAAGTATTATTTTTAATCTATATAGAATAAACAAGTTTCTGTTCTGTTCTATACTAAAAATATCGGTATAAACCAGTGGAAAAAAATCTATATTGAATAAAAGTCATGCATTTCAGTTCAAAGGAGTAAGTGTACCAGGCTAAGTAGTAACCATATCCCGACTACGTAGAAAAGTTTACTGAAAAGAGAAAAAAATTATGCCCTATGCTTATGTCCTTTCTACAATTTAGACGAATCTAATGACGCCCTATATGTTAAAACCCATCAAGCTGTTTAGGGTACGGAGCGTGCCAAAGAAATACACATACATATATATGTATGTACATACATTCGAAAAGAGTTACCCTCCTTCTGGTGCAGTCGCGTAAAACACATGGGCCATGAGGATGCACTATGCATGCGGAGAATGTTGCTGGGCAAGCTATACACAGAAGGGTGCGCTTATGTAAAATCAATATTTGTTGCTATTTTTGTCTAAGGCTTTCTCGTAGTTACTTTTTCCATCTGCATATAACGTTTTGACATCGCGAGATATGACGGCTTCGATGCTAAAAAGTGAGAAGTGAAACTCAGTTATTTGCTGCAATTGTTTGACCCGTTACGGTGACAAACGGGATTGCAGTCCACTTGATTGAGGCGGCAATACTACCGATTAGTACCTTTTCTTATTTTATGGAATTAGAGTGACAAACGAGCACATAGTCCACCTGATGGTAAGTGAATGCTATGGTATATAAAAAGAAACGCAAAAAATGTTGGGTGAAAGAATATTTATTGCTTAGTACTACTAGTTACTAGCCTTGGTAGCTCAGATGGTTATACGCTCGCGGTAAATTTCACAGTTCGATCCCCGCCGCCACCAATGAAATTGTTAATTGCAATTTTAAGTGCTGATTTACCACGTGCTCGGCGGTGAAGGAAAACATCGTGAGGAAATCTCCATGTCTGAGAAATAAGAGAAAAAAATATTTCGAGGACATGTGAAGATCGCCAACACGCATTGGGGCAGCGCGGCGGACAATTCCTTGCCCTAAAACCCTCTCAGAAATGAGCGGAGGAGGCTTGTGCCCAGAAGTGGGGCGTATATAGGCTGTAACTTTTACTTCTAGTTACTGTTAGTTAGTAACTACTATTAGTTTGTGGTCAAATATGAACAATGTGAATCCTTTGTAAATTTCGAGAAGCACTTTGTTTCCATCATTTCTTATACCTTTGTTTTTATAATCCTTACGTTTTCTATCCCAAGGAAATGGCATGTTATTTACAACTCATTATTTTCCATTTAAGAGCACTTCTTTTTCCTTAGTCAGTGGTTGTGTCACGTCCTTTTGATCTTATACCAAAAAAACATCCTGTTCGAGCGCACGCCGACTGACTGACTGAAGTAGCATAGCTAGTGTTTAGCACGCTAGAACACTTTACACCATGCTATTTAGTGCGCTAGCTAGTTTACGATATGAGCTAGCGCGGCAGAGTCAATGCAATCGCACTAGATTGGATCACTAGCTGTCTAATTGCCTTTACACAATACAAATTTAGCAAGCTAGTTCACCTAGCGCTCTGCAAATTGAATAATATAATGGGCGCTTAAGGAAAAGGAAGTGCTCTTAAATAGGAAATAATAAATTATACATAAACATGCCATTTCTTTGTAATAAAAAACACGAGAATTATAAAAACAAAGACGTATGAAATGATGGAAACAAAGTTCTTGTCGAAGTTAACAAAGAATTCACATTGTTCATACTTAACAGTTTTTGTCACATTTGTCAAAATGTTTTTGCGTTTTTTTTTTAAATTAATTATCATTAAACTTGACGCCATTGCTAAAACAATGCCAACTTTCTGGTGTTCTGATGTAACATATTCGTTTAGCGCTTTTTGAAAGATGCAGTTTGGACGACAATCACTACCGAAATGAAAGGACGTAAACTAACTAGTTTCGCTAGTTAGTCTAGTGTAATGAGTGAGCTCTTTTTATATCCCGCTGCAGCACTAAATCTAGCGCTCTACAAATTGGATAATGTAATGGGCGCTTATGAAACACAGCAGCCTCAAGCTGCTATTTTACGCTGGTATTCTGTGAGAGCGTGGTCCTTCCCCGGTTGAGCCGACCCTTACGCCCTATAACCATATATAATAGCAGCAGCGTGGCTCTACCTGCAAATAAGGGAGGGGGGAGGTCTAATATCGTAGAAAGTTTGCTTATGTGATACTTGAATCACAGAAATCTATTATTTAGATTTCTGTGACTTAAACGCTTCCAAAGATGTGTTTTAACGAGAACATGTGTGGTAATCTCCCGCACGCTGCCCGTTCGGCTATTGGATCGTTCATTGGACCTCTCGGTCGAAGTTGGACTTACCTTGTCGGATAATCTGATCTACAACGATTTCGAACCTAATGCTCAACTATTACTTAAATATATTATATGTATTTCTTTCTTTTACCTCTTACTCCTTATTACAAGAGACGTGTAGATTTGTACTTAGTTGTTCATGGGGCCATGCAAATCGCACCTGTGACCGATCAACCGTCCCGGTGCGTCGCAATTCAGGCCGGGCTAAATTTGGAACCTACCGCTATCTTTCCGTCGCATAGTCCCGTTTATTTAGCGAGATTCAACGCCGCCAGGTGAAATATTGCGCAAAATATATAAACAATTAAGAAAGCTCTTTAGTAATTTACTCTACGAATATTTATTGTTTGTTTTTAGACGTTCGATGGAAATAAAACCATCTTTCGGCTTCGTTATTATTTCACATATATTTGATAGGAATATTTCCTTGGTAGGAATCGGTGTGCTTTTGCGAGGATTTGTGGTTTATCAAATCTGTTGTAATGTAAATAATGCCCACCATTATATTAGATTTGATAAACCTACCAAGGATTATCATCCTTGGTAGGCGCGAGGCTATTAAAATTAAAAAACATCCTAATTTCAATAGAGAATATTAATGAGTGCTGTCATCTGCTTCGGATCCTACATATTAACAAATATATATTAACAAAATAAAATCCAAACCCAAGCATACCACTGCAGGACTTCAAGATACTACTGTAAGCTCGTTCTGCGTAGATCGAACCAAAAATTAATCTTCAAAAACTAAAGGTAGCCGGGCTAATTATTGACATTGGTACGTCAAACATCTCAGTCCCCCCTTGACCATGAACGTTGACGAAACATGAACGAAACGTTGTGAATTAAAAATAAGTTAATTAAACGCGATGAAATCCTTATATATATATTATATACTTTTTTATCCTTTTATATTACAATAAATCGTAAAGAACCAAAAACTATAAATCGAATAACATTCAAAAATATTATTACTCGGCGAATTAAAAACTATACTGAAACAGAAGCAACTTTTTCCAAATTTTTGTCTGTATCTCCTTTGATATGTCTACTTAACGCCAAAAGTACATGACCGTTTTAGTTGAAGAATCAGGATGGAAATCATTACATTATTGACTTTAGGACGAGGGGAGAATCACAACACGGGAACCGAAACCGAGGTTAAATATTACGCGTATTTGATCTAAGATACGGTAATTAGTACTCACGTACGTTCCGCTATATTTTTACTGTTGTAGGGAAGAGTCCGCCGCGTTGTTCTAATATGTTAGCGCACTTCATTTCGTTACAGTTATAGCCTATCAAAGTTCTATCTCTAATCCTATTCCTATTTGCCGTAATTGTGGCAAATATCCTCTGGCGACTGCTACATCTGCTAGTTTGTTTCCCTTTGACGCCTCTTACGAAACCCACGAGACGGCATACGTGGTAGAGCCATGCTGCAGTTATATAAGTAGTAGCACGAATGGGTCGGCTCGACCGGGAAGGGACCACGCTCTCACAGAATACCAGCGTAAAATAGTAGTTTAATGCTGCTGTGTTTCGTATGGTGAGTGTAGAGAACCGAAGATCCTTTTTCTGGAAACCAGGCATTCCATCTTAGTCCTGACGGGTGACAACGCATCTGCACTTTGATTCGTAATCGAGGATAGATGTAGATGTCTACGGGCCATAGCAACCACTTACTGCGGTGGACTGTGTGCTCGTTTGTCACCCTATCCTATATAAAAAAAGGATAGTGGATATTCTTACACTGCCAGTAGGTACGCGGATAGCGGACTTCATACATCCTCGAATATATTCTATTTGTCAGATATGCGGGTTTACTTAGAATGGGTCCTTCAATTTAAATTTACAATTAACCGTATCGTTCTGTCAAGCAGACGTAAAGTCCTTCCGCGCTCTGCTCAAATTCATTTTCTAGCCCCTAATCCCTCTCAGAAGTGTCAGGAGGCCTTTGCCCAACTGTGGGATATAGTATAATTACTCCAAATTCTACTTTACGTTTTATGATATATATAACTCGGTTTGTTCGCGTACTATTAATTTACTGACTAGCGCTTATTCCGCGAACTGCTACTGCGTTCAACTAAAAATAATCGACACCTCCATACATTGCAAACAGACATGTTTAAATTCCATGAATTTTTAAGATCCAAAGCACTTCGCGCTCACATTCATGAATTATATACGGACAGCTTATTCATACTTCCGGAAAGAACGAACGCCACAGATCTACTTGGCGAGGTTTATATGTTTCTTAGGTAAACTTATTTGCATTTAAGACGTAATTGGTATGGAACTACATAATAAGTTTGTAAGTATTGTATCTAAAATGTTTTATATAAGGTTGCTTTGCCAATTCATAGCTTTTCTTTTTTTTTTAATTATATTTTTTACTGGTGATCCTCCCCGGCTTTGCTCGGGTGGTTTCTGGATCTCAGACAACAGCGCCACCTATCGGGTCCAATTGTGAATCTAAACCAACCAAGGACCTGCTCAAACACACACAATTTTTTTAATCGAAACCGGTCCAGCCTTTTTTGAGATTTTGCGAGACTAACGGAAATCAATTGATTTTTATATACAGAAAACTAGCGAAACGCCCCGCCTTTGTCTGGTTGATGTATAATGTGGCATTTCTGCCAGTGCTCTTTATCTGTTTGTGAAGTTTTATCACAATTCGTTTAGCCACTCCGATGATTATAATAATAATAATAATTTCTTTATTCAGGAAAGATTATTAACAACGTATATTTGCATCTGCATCTGATTAGCTCGATCAGATAGGCACACAGACAAAAATTTGACAAATGATTATTCATGTCTCGATGACCTGCAAGCACTGACCTCTATAAATGGACTGGCTATACACCGTGACATAATGAGGCGATTTGATTTTCGCCATTTTGGCGCTGACAGCAGAAGTGAGCATCCACGGAACTAATAATAGAGATAATACAGTGTGATAAAATATATCGATAAAAGTTCGATACTCAGGCATACCCGTAACGTCAATTTTGTTTATGTTTCATATTAATATAATGCCACACAATAAATAAATGTATCAATTAATACCTTAGACGCAAGCTTTATAATTCATATGAAATCGACGCTACGTTGGTCTATCTACGTTTTTATTCGTAACTACAGAACTTATTTTGCTCCGGGTCAACAACGAATGAATTAACATTGAGTATGTTGGTTCATTCGCAAGGCTTAACTACTCAATTCGTACTGGTAAATATTCAACTGGTGTAGGTAACTATACAAAACAAAAATGAAAACATAATTTCGCAAACAATTTACTGTCAACCGTTCTTTCAGTTCTAGTATCAGATAAAACAAATCAGCTGCAAAAAAACGCCTATTCTAATTATTTAAAGGTCTGTTTATCGACAGAATAGGAATAAGAGGATACTTTTTTTTAGGACCTTCACCGCACGTGAACTCCACGGCCGATGGTCTCTACGGCAAATAGCACAAATATGTACTCATTTCTCAGAGACTCTTATTTGGGCTACTTATTTAGTTCATTTGCCTCTGATGCCGCCCCTGCTTCACACCCTGAGATGAAAGGCTGCCAAAGTGTCGTCACAAGTAGTATCCCACACTAAAGATTTATCTATCTCCCAAGCATCCAAAGTCATACCGGTGGGTCTCCTGCATTCGTCTCTAAATATTCTGTAAAGCTCTAAAACCAAGGGAACATTTATAGAGACATGAGCTCTTCAGATGACATCTTTCAGAGAACCTTGAAGGGACAACATTACAATAAAGAATATTATTATTACACGGTTAATTTAACTGTGTAATAAAAATATGATATTAAGGGTAGATTTGACCAAATACCATGTTATACCTGAATAATTAACGCTCGAATAATTTTACTCTTAGGTCTTACTCTCAGATAACTTCGTTTGCGTTTTTCCAACACAAACATGGAGGAGCTAACACTGGGTATTGTTACTCTAGCCTCTATACTCCATGCTCTAGAGTTTGTAAATCAATAACAACAATAACATTTGATACAGAAATTATCTGTTGTTGGCGACTTTGGTTGTTTACAGATATGGGTAGAAAAGAACATCGATACGTATTATAGACAAGAAACTCGACAACCCTATTTATTACCTTTACACTCCATAGTAATGTTATTCCACCTTCCTCTTGTTAACGAGTTTTACAAATTACGCACACTCTCATTACTACTAAAAATAATTCTTTTTATACCTAGAACTAAAATCCAACATATTTAAAGTACCCAAAATACTTTCATTTTTTCGTTTAAAGGTTACGATTTAAACAACACGACGGATTTTGGCATATTATCTCAATTATAGATCCCGGTGCGAACAATGGCGGCGCTTCAAATCGGCACCAATGTTTTGTAGGGTAGGGTATGGCCAGGCTAGTCCAGCGTACTTGTATGTCGTAGCCAACTAGCTTAATCAGCTTTTCGGTTAACAGCTTAGCCTTTTAACTAAACGGCGCGGCGCCGTTTAACTATCTGCCTTAATGATATTCAACCGTAGCGTTTGTTATAACATTTAATAAATCCAGCCGATGCGTCTAATACAACATTTCATGCCTAATTATGCACTATGCGCTATATTATATAAATATACGCGACTTTGGGGTGCCCTTGGGCCACCTCAGCCGCACCCTAACCTACTATCGCTGATATTACAAGATAATAGCAATGTTGTATTAGACGCAGCGGCTGAATATCATTCAGGCTCCTAGTTAAACACAAAAAGGCTAAGCTGTTAATTGAACGGCTAATTAAGCTAGCTGGCTACGACAGCTTGTACTATTTTTCATTAAACTTTTGAAAACACCATCAAATTTGTTGTTTGCCGGCGCCATGTTGACAGTTTGGGGAATTTCGGTGGAACGAAAGTGGAACTAAATTGAAATGAACAAGCTAGGCAAGTAATGAAACGTCATCGATCTAAGTCATTTGCCTAGCTGTTTTATCAAATGGCTGAGTATCATTCAGACCGCTAGTTGGCTAGGCTGTTGATTGACCGGCTGATTAAGCTAGTCAGCTGTTCAATCAACTGCCTAGCCTCTTTACTATACAGCGCCATTCAACTAGTTGGCTGCGACATATACATATAAAAGCCAGTGCCTGCAAGTAAACCTCCGAGCTTATTTCGATATTATACACAGACACTTTAATTTTATTTATGTGTATAGATTATCAATAACTGTACTTCGTTACTTGACCATGACCGTGAGAAGAGATTTTCCGTAATCTCACTCCGAGGTTGCGATTAGACCTACTTTATAAATATCTTAGTGCTTAAAATATATTTGTAAACCCTATTCAATTAATTTTTCAGAGTATCGTGATAGCTCTTCGCTTTTTGTTCAGACACTTGACATACATTTTAAAATTAAAATAAAATTTCTGATATTATTTAGTATGGCTTAAAAATAATGTCAAGGTATCATCGTTTTTAGCTGGAATGAAGGTATAATTTTGGTTATCACGACAGTAGTAGTATTATGGTTTATTGAACTCATCATCATCATCATCGTTAGGTACAGCCCTTCACAAGTTCACTGCTGAAGATAGGCCTCCCCTAAGAAATGCCACAATCACGTTCCTGAACCGCCATCGACTGCATGTCTTTCCAGGTCGTCATTCTATCTAGTGGAGGGCCGCTAAATTGAACTTCTAAACTAAAATTGGAACTCGCAATTCATCTTCTGTCGAGAAGTTTCTATGATCGCAGGTTGTGTACAACTCCCATTACAAACATATAAAGCGTAGGAAGCTTACGGGAGTTTGGGAAGTTTCTTGAAAAAAATTATGTACATTTAGTAAGTAGTGTTGTATTATTATGGAAAATGTTTTTGTCACCGTAATTATAAAAAGCAGTAATTTTACGGTTAAAGTAAAATGTTAAGTATACGGGTTGGAGTCCCAACTCTTGAACGTTTCTTGTTAAATTGTTATCATCAGAAATACTGGATTAACATATAAGGATGACAAACGGGTTCATAACATGGTAAATGAATGCTGTGGCTGTTGAAAATATATACATCTAATCAAAATGCAGATGCCTTGTTAAACGTTAGAACTGAGATGGAAAGCCTCATTACCAATAAAATGGGTCTCTAGTTCTCGTCACTCACCGTACGAATCACTGCATTAACACTATGACTGCTATTATACCGACTGTTAATTTGTTTAAACGTAGTTCCCCCTCCCTTTCGAACCGATCCATACGTGCTGCTATCATAATACGGCTGCAGCGTAGCTCTACCCCATAAATGTAACCTACGATATCAGATGCAGCTGATCTTTGTGATAGAATATATTGATTAAAGCTAACACGTGTAAAAAAGTTACCGTGTGGTGGCGGTGTAAGAATATCCACTAACCTATAGCCATATCATCCCATACGTGTCGTAAGAAGCGACAGAGTGAAACAAAAAATCAGATGCGTCGTCTTCCTTATAACGACTGAAAATAAAAAACTGCGCTTGCCAAACCGATTGCCAAGCGTGGCAACTATCCCCCCTATGAGGGAATCTATGTGGCAGACCTTCCGTTCGGCAATGGACATCAATAGGCTGTTAACGGTAACTAACTGTGCATAAACTGCACTTGACCTTCTTTTTTCATCTTTTCAGGACGAGCAATTGGCATGATGATAACAGCGTCGCATAACCTGGAGCCAGATAACGGAGTGAAGCTTATCGATCCAGATGGCGAGATGCTTGAGCAAAGCTGGGAGGAGATCGCGACGAGACTCGCTAATGTCAGGTTAGTGATGGCGATAATATTTTTGATTTATCGATTTCAACCAACTAATATAGTAAAAAGACCCGAATTCAATCGAAGTTATGAATTGCGTTAGCCTTAGACATGACTCGTTTTAATTTACCGCTATTCGTTCTGAGGTTATAACACAATTTGTGCGTAAAACGTCATTCTGTTAAAGGAGAAATCTATACTTCCTAATGATTTTTTTATTTATAGATTAATTAAATAAGAAATTTTTGAATACCAGCTCAATACTGCTGTATTTGGTTAGTGTAGAGAACCGGAGACCCTTTTTGCGCGAAACGAGCTATCCATGTTAGTCGCACGCATGCAAACGCACCTGCATTTTGGTTCTTAATCAAGGATAGATGTAGATATCTATGGGCCACAAGATCTTACCATCAGGTGGACTGTGAAAAAAAAAATGATCTTCGAGATAATCGAAGGCGGTATAAGGCATTAGTGTCAAAGATACAAGAAAGGCTTAAGTAGTTTAAAACTAAAAAAAAAGACAGATGAATAAAAAGGAAATCTATGAGTCTTCCAAATAGCCTTGTCCTCCCTACCCATCTTGATAAGTGTAGTAGGGACTTCGAAGAAACCAAATAGAATTGCGCACGATACTCGTGCGCTTTGCAGGACATAAATGGATTCCATATGTATATAGTGTCCTAACCATGGTGTCGTTAATGACAAAAGCACTCATTAATTAAACTCAACACCGCAGTCCCTCTGTGACCATGGGTGCTGCAAATTACTCGAAACGTCGGGCCTATAAATGTAAGTTAAAATATACGCGACAAGTAGTAAAAATTGGTTTTATTCAATGCGGTGTATTATATCGAAAATATTCATATGTCGAAATAACCAACTAAAAATAGCCGTAAGTTCTTGACTGACGGTTGGGAGTATCTGGTATGTTTATCCAATTCGGCCAAGTCATAACAGATATGAATACAATTACTAATGTTGTGTAATCTTTACAATATATGACATATAAGGTGGGTGTACCATGTAAGGCCACTCTAACAAATAAACAGTTATTACTCGTTTATTTACTGGATTAATGAAACTAACAAATACCTATTTAAGTAATACTTTGTTTTATTACGTAACATATAAACCACTTCTTTTTATTGTAGATTTTATAGCTATTTATTAAACTTTAGTGTTAAATAACTGATTTATTAATAAATAGCTACGTAATATGTTACGTAATAAAACAAAGTATTACTTAAATAGTTGTTAGTTGCATTTATCCAGTAAATAAACGAATAATAACTGTTTATTTGTTAGAATGGCCTTTCATGGTACACCCACCTTATTTTAACGTTGTCGATTTCCGAAACAAATGAAGCGAGTGACCGTACTGCCAAAATAGTAGCGCGAGCGATTCGCTGCTGCGTCTGTGATGTTCAGTTCGATGGGTGTTTGTGTAAGTAGAAGGAATTTGTCATCACATAGCAATAACTACGACATTTTAATAATTGGCCTTCGAAGGAGCATAGCTTTCCACCACCTTACTTATATAAAATTAAAATGTTTGTCTGTGATATCAAACTAACCTGCCTTTTATTGAGCTCAGGGGGTTATTTCCAAGCCATTAGGACATTAATAAGCATTTTTAAATATTTGTTTACTGGTCTATTCGGAATGAAATGAGCAATGCCAGGAGTGATCTAAGCTATAATATAATCCGAAAGACTTAGAGATTTATTTGTAAAATGGAAAAAACTGAAAATAAATGGTCCCTGATGATTATTTAAAAAAAAAACTAAATGTCACATTAATAGATGTGACCCAGGCGTAGCCAGGGCGGGTCGAGGTACTGATAAATTCTAAGTGTTTTAGTAAACAAAATCAGTTGAGGACGTAAATTAATTTTCTTATCAGAAATAGAAATATCTTGTTATTTTCAGTGACAATGACTTAGAATCAACAACGGAACAAGTTATAAAGGAAGTCAACGCGGACATGTCTCTCAAAGCGGCCGTATTCATTGGAATGGACACAAGGTAAGATGTAATCCCATTTATGCTATCAGATATATTGACTTCAGTGAGTCCGTTAGTTACCTTTTTTAAACGTATATCAGTCACAAATATACGAGTACATTTCGTAACACGTCTTAGGTTAAATTAAAGAAAAATATACTCTTCTCTATGTTTTATTCTATAGAAAACTATTTTAGAGAACTACAGAACTATTTTTACGTCTTATGCCAAATACTAAAACGGTACTCACTTTTAAGATGCCGCTAAGTTTCGTGCTGTCTCTATCACTAAGTCAAAGTCACCGTGACACCACGAGACTTAATGATATCTTAAAGTTGAGTACCGTTTGAATATTTGGCCGTTAGGGCCACACTGCTGCTCTATTAATTAGGGTTGTAGCACGAATGGGTCGGCTCGACCGGAGAGGGACCACAAAATTCAAATGACGACAGGAAACGATACCGTCTTAGTCCTCAGGGATGACAATACATCTGCATTTTGATTATTAACCTCTTAAGACCGTAGGTACACATTATTCAAATTAAGACCAGTAGTTACATCTTTGATAGCTGCTAGTATTATACTTGAATGGTTACTGTAGGTAATAGAAATTTGGTATATGTCCATAAATGGCTTTGCGGTGAAAGTTTATCGAGTTATTTTTTCATATGAATTTTTTCATTGGAGTTTTTTTCAAAAGATGTCGACTAGCAATCTTACAATTTTAATGAAAAAGAAAATCTTCACTTAAAATAGATATTTTTGTTGATTTGACTAACGTGTGAAAGGTAAGTTTTATGTGTATTTCAATATTTTTCGTGTAAATGTTGTGTTGTTTTATTGGTAAACATATGTGTACCTCAGGACTAAAGATTATTTTTGCATGATTGTTATATTTGTGATATTATTTAGAATAAAACACAAGTAATTTGCTAACTTATATGCTTCGTTTAATGCTCGGACAACCGACTGACGTTTTTCGTCTTACCCTCTATGTGAAAACATTACAATGATATACGACCGTTCTTCAGTTTGAACATTGATGACTGGGCGATTGAAAATTTCCTGAATAACAGCGATCTGGATTTTTCTGGAGACGATGATGGTGAAAATTACTTGTCCCCAGATATCTTAAGAGCTCTTCAAGAGTCTCAAGAAGCGTAAATGAGTGGTGAAGGCTTAAAAGAAGAAGCAGGTGCGTAAGCGATGCAAGACGACGAAAATACTGAAGAAGTAAGTCAAAGTACATCACGATTTGTGGCGGAAGAACAAAAAATACTAATTTCACGGGGGAGCGCAGACAAGAATGTTTTGTATTGTTTGTTTTTCAGTATTTGGGGTAGACTTTTGGGAATTACCAACAGAACAGAGCAACCTGTACTCAGCTCAAAAAAGAAATATAAGTTCAATAAACACAAATGTTATTGGAATGATGCCCCTTTCCAACTGATAATTAGCATCCTTAAATATTCACAAGGAAAGCTCTACAGGACTAAAAGATCTTTGTGTACCCATAGTTAGGGATACAAATCGGTAGTGCTCGTATTTTTGAGCTCAGGAACTATCTGCACTTAGTGGACGTAAACCAGCCAAATGCTAATGACAAGCTGTGGAAAATCAAGCCACTGACAGACCCCATTTAAAAAAATGCCATAGTTTGCCAAGTTCTAAACTAAACATACGTCAATTGACGAGCAAATGATACCATTCTCTGTACAAACTCTCTGTAACACGTGCCTGCTAAGCCAAATCCACCAGGCCTAAAGAACTTTGTGCTGGCTGCCTGAGATAGCTTGGTATTGGATTTTGAAATTTGTGTTAGCAAGGATACATTACCAAATGATGTAATGAAAAATCTAGGACTAGGAGCGGGTATCGTCGAAAAACTATGTCGCACAATTAACGATAGCTGTATGTTTTGTACACAGATAGAGTTTTTATAAGTCAGAAGCTGGCAAAACTTTGCTAGAAAAAAAAAACTAGTAGTGAAGAAACTGAAGATCAACAAGGCGTTAGAAAGTGGCAGTGGGATGAAAAAATAAGAGACGATAAAAATGTGTATATCGTAAAATGGATGGACACAAAGGCCGTAACAATGTTGTCTACATGTTCAGGGAGCGCTCCTGCTGATACCTGCAAACGGTGGTGCAAAAAAAAAGGCGGAAGATAGACGTAGCTCGGCTAGATACAGTCAGAAACAACACCTGCATAGGTGGAATAGATTTGTGCGACAGACTGATTTTGCTTACTACCGAAGTAAGAACTTTTTGCCATTTTCTGGATTTGGTTGTCGCCAACTGCTGGATAATGTACACCCGTTGTTGCACCGAATTAATGTCCAACGCAAAGACAGGTTGGGCTTACTTCAATTCAAACTGAATCTAGATAAAGCGTTGAATAAGTATAGCGGCGAAGGGGTAGAACCCAACTTTTTGCTTCTTGGCTCCAGACCTTGTCCCAGCGCTAGCCCTGCGACAAGATCCAGCTCGACTGCTGCCAGCGAAGGACTACAGTGTACCGATAAACCATCTGTAAAAAAAACATCGGCCAGTTGTACCTAAATCACAACCTGAAATAAGGCTGGACAATGTGGATCATCTGCCGCGATTTGTGGGCAGCAAGTTTCCCTCAAAATGCCGACATCCGTCTTGATCCTCGAGCTGCCACACCATGTGTGTAAAATGCAATAATAATAATAATAATCTTTATTTGCAAGAATATGGTTGTACAATGGTGTTCGAGTATGATTTGTTCTACATATTCTACC